>JASDQU011377978.1:2243-13174 GCA_032191745.1 Picea mariana | reverse complement strand
AGATTTGCTCTAGATCTTAAAATCATGCATGATGACTAGGCTAGACAATCTTAACTAAATCATTAGTCATCACTTGAGGATATATTACTAATATCCTAAATGAATAATATAAATATAGGTGACAATTTAGACTTAGTGATTGGTAAAGGTAAGTCATAGGCTAACAAGGAAAAGAGAAAAATCATGTGAAGTTTTCCTTTGAGAAACAAAAAAAAAAGTAATTATGATATTGTATTGCTCTAATTTCCGTCAACTTACCATTAACATGTTTTTCTTTATATTTTAATTTCCTTTAAAAGTATATGTTTTTCTTAATTTTTTTATTTCCTTTAAAAATATTGTAACATAAATTCTCTCTTTTTCTTTTTTCCTTTGTTTTAATAAATTAATCTTTCAACCAGAGCTGGTTTTTTATGTTCACTCTTGCTTATCAAAACAAAATCATGACAGCCAAATATTTTCCCTGATGTTCAATAATGTATTTAAATATTGGCTCTTTTTGTACATACTATGAAAATTGAGACTGGATTTAATTAGTTATAATAGGAGAAAGAGAATGGCATAATGTTATTATTACAAGTATAATCTTATGTTATATTATATTGCATTAAAAAAAAAATATTATTACATTTGATTTACTAAACATAGCTATGTTATGAGATAATTATAGTTAACTTGCATTTGGTTCATTAACTTCCTGAAGAGATGTACATGTTGTACCAAAACAAATGTTATCATTACATTAAAAATAATGATAATTGTAAAATTCAATGCTAATTTATTGTAATCCATAAAAAAAAATATTATTACATCAACAATTTAAAAGGCGATGTTAATATTATGTTTAAAAAAATATAATTGTGGGATTGAAAACTATTACAATAAAGAAACGATTTACATAATTGAAAATATTGATAACATGCAAAATATCAATTATAGTTATAGGATCCTCAGGTCATTCATTGAGAAGCATTGTAGGATTTTGAGAATATTGTATTTGAAGTTTTTTTAATTAGAAATTGGAAAGCTTCAAATAACATTTAGAACTCTCATAGCTCATTGTGATAAAAATACACTTTATCAACATAATTCAATTTTACTCATGGCATTGCTTATTGTGTGTGATTCAACCACCTACAAATTAACAATATTCTACTTAAAATAAATATACACTTTGTTATGAACCAATGCCTTGAGAATGATAAAAGTTGATGAATAACAATCTAGTTTGGTGGGGAGGGGGGGATCTCCTTTTACAATATAATCAATGTACACTATGAGATAAGATGATCCTAAGACTATGTCTTCTTGGGGTGTGTGTGTGTGTGTGTCCCCAAGAAGACCTAGTCTTAGGATCATCTTATCTCATCGTGTACATTGAATATATTGTAAAAGGAGACCCCCCCCCAAGGTGGACTGCATGAGACAAAAAGTACAATTATAATAAAATGTTACAATGAAGGGTTTTAGCTGACCTACTAATATAACACTAGAAATGTAACAATTCAATATAAATGGCTTAATAATGGGTTGTATACTTAACATGGGACTTTGTCTAGGGATTAATATGCCCCTCCCCTTCAAACAAGTGTTCTGTTCAACACTTGACTAACCACAAGTGTTTTTGCATGAAGAACTCATCTTCCCATGTCACCTCTTCCATTGGTCTTCCATTTTATGAGGTACTCAATAATTGCTCGATTTCATAGTTTCTTAATCCTTGTTTCAAAGATTGTTTCTGGTTGTAGTATGATTTTCCCTTTTTTCATTAATCTCTAGTAAAATAGTTTGGACTAGGATCTTGTCACTTATTAACTTCTTTAAGAAACATGGAACAATGGGTGTACACATGAAGATTAAGAAAAATCCAATTTGTAAGCCATACTTCCAATCCTTCTTTTGTTTCTTGAGGGACATGTTCATATGGTTGTAGCTTCAAAAATACCCCATCCCCCACTTTAAATTCCCTTTCATTGCGTTGTTGATCTACTTGTTGTTTCATCCTATTTAGCGCCATAACCAAGTTGTCCTTCAATAGTTTGAGAACCTCTTATTGGTCCCCTATGTGGTTATCCACTGCTTGAACCTTTATAGTTCATTTCAAGGGAGATGTGATGGGTGGAGGATGATATCCATAAAGTGCTAGAAATGGGGACATTTTGATGAGGTATGAAAGGATGTGTTGTACCGCGATTCTACCAAGGGCAACCACTTTACCCATTATTTATGTTTATCACATGCAAAGCAACAAAGATATCCTTCTAGACATTTATTCACAATCTCAGTTTTCCCATCAGATTGAGGATGCTAAGATGAGTCGTGAGCCAATTGAGTACCCAAACAAGAAAATAATCTAGTCCAAAAATTTCCAGTGAAAATTGGATCTCTATCACTTACAATAATCTTGGGGACTCCATGTAGATTTTGAATTGTTCCCACAGATGCTGCAACTACTGCATTTGCTTTAAAAGGATGAGAAAGAGAGAAAAAATGAATATGCTTTGTCAGTCGATCCACTACTACCATGATGATAGTGTTTCCTTTAGATTTGGGTAATCCCATAGTAAAATCTATTGAAACTTCTTCCCAATGTTGACTTAGTATAGCTAATGGTTGTAGGAGACCTGACATCTTGATTGTCTCTCCCTTATCTTGTTGTCAGACCACACTTTTAAACATCAATTTTAAGACCTCCCCAGAAAAAATCCCTCTTGATCCTATGGTAAGTTTTCAAGAACCTTGAATGTCCTCCTATAAGAGAAGTGTGCAATTCCAAAAGTACCTTATGTTTGAGTTGGAAATTCTTACATAAACATAGACGATCAYGATACCATAGAAAATCATTCTTCCATACAAATTTATCTAATGAACTGGGGTCCTCTTATAGTTGTAGAATGATCTTGCATACCTCTTTATATTTCTTCCATTCAATGTATATATTCCAAGGTCGATTCCTATCTACTTCAAAACCCAATTCCTTAGCATTTAACCACCCCTGTCTRCAAATTGTCAAGTGGGAACCATCTTCAATACCATTGAGAGTACATAAKCCTRCATCTGGAGTTGAGCAATGAGAGCCTCAACAAGGAAGATGTTTTCTCCACATCTAACTATAACATCTATTTTGATTCTAACTTGAGAACCTGATCCCACCTTATAGGCCAAAAACTGTCCAATTATGGGGAACACAAGTGTAATTTCCTTCCATTGATTATAAACATTGTGAATTGGCTTCTGACACCTACACTTCTAGTCCAAGTCTTTTCCAGGTGCAATATATTTTTCAACTAAGATCCTCCTCGCTAAACTGTCCCAAGACAAGAAAACCCAAAAAGATTTGGTATCCAAAGCCTTCCCAAAAACAAAAATATCCTTTTAAGCCCCACCCTTCAAGCCCTTTGGGCCTTGAAAATTGTTTTAAGTTGACCAAGTGAGAACCCAAATATTTAGTACTTCCCTCCAAATATAATTGAAGCATAATTTCCTAATTTTGTTGAGTACTCCTTTTAGAATGTGGGCCAAAAGATGTTAGTATATTGGGATGGATTTGATCACTGTTTTAATTAGAACTAGTCTGTTTCCTTGAGATATCCACTTATTGCACTAGAAATTTATTTTCATCTCAATCTCAGACAATATCCACTTCCAATCAAAGATTCCATATTTATTTGGTTTTAGTGTGTACCCAAGATACTTAATGCCATTCTCCCAAAGAACAACCCTGCCATTTCAATTTTGTCAATGAGATAATTAACCAGTCTTTCTTCACGCGTGGAGGGGTTTCATATTTCCTCCCTTCTAAGTGTGAAATTTAAATCCTCCCAAATTATCATATTATTAGACTAAAGACAATTTAAAACAACAACTTGACCCAACAAGACTCCTTATCCTCATAGGGTCCATATAAATTGAGCAGGGACAATGAAGTATCCAACTCCTTATTGTATAATTAAGTATATACCCCTAAGGGTAAAAACAAAACATTTATAAGAAAGTATTTACCGAAAAACTAGTAATAATCCCCCCCGATAATCCCTTTGAGTCCAACCCATAAAATTCCCATCTTGAAAACAGTTTTACCAGATTTGCAATTATGAGGTCACATGGCCCCATCATTTCCTGAATCAACACAATATTTGGATGATCCACTTCCACTAACCTTTTCAGGGACATTTGTTTGGCCCTCCCCCCACGCCCCTCATATTGGAATAAATAATCTTCATGAGTAACCTACCTTCAGGGCAATTCCTGCTCTAGGGACCTCAAATATTAAGCATTTTTCTACCCTAGTTTATTTCATGGGTAGCCCTCTCTTGGACATGTTTGAGAGAGTATTTCCACCTTGATTTTGTATACCCCAATTCCCTTTGCATACCAAACCCTAATCCCCCCTTGTCTCTAGTGTTAGAAAAGTGGGTGTGCTCGTTTAACCATAAACAATATAACAATATTGTCACCAAACCATAGGCACAAAGGACACCCCTGAGCACCTTAACCTTGAYARAGAGAAGAATTCCGGTAGCAAATCAATAKCCAACCAAGGTTTGCACACCAAGAAAATATAACCAAATACTGAGTATAAAGTACAAGCCARAAACTKAAATACAAGTTGCAGTTGCAGCAGTTGYAGTTGCAGTTGCAAYAGCTGTAGTTGCAGATCCTCTCCAAACTTGCGCACAACTGGTCTTATGCAGTTGCGAGTGAGTGAGTCACAAATGAGCTCTAGTGCCCTCTATTTATACTTCTCCTTCTTAGTTTTCTGGGCTGACTTCTCTTCCTGGGGGATAAAAACTCAATATTAATTATTCTCTTTAGCCAGCTTGTCGTCTAGGGTTATTGTGAAGTCTTTAGGGTTTCTCTTGCTTCCCGAAATATTCTAGTCTCGTCAAAGGTTACAATTGGAGGTTAATACCTCCCGCAACTACCATAATATCAACACTCCCTCCTATCTAGGGAGGTATAAAAGGAAATGGTCTTGAGCAAAAAATAGACCATTCAACTGGTAACATCAACATAGCTACATAGGCTATCTCATGATCAAATCACGAGAACCATCATCACTATCCAACTAGATAGTCTCCATGGCAATCAGAACAATGCCATCCAATAGAACACTATTGTGTCTATTCATAGTAGTATACAACTACTATCAAGTGGTACACAACCACTCTCAGTAGCACACTGCTACTAACCAGTGACCCACAATCACTATTAGCAGATCACATCCACCACAATAGCATATAAATATTTTCCAAAGACATACAATCTCTACAACAATCATATCATCTGATATCAATATGCATAAACAATATCATGATACAAACTGAGTCATCTGGGCCATTCTTCTACTCACATCTATGAGATTTGAAAGAGCATCTTCCCTCAAAAAAATAAAACATCAGCCATGGGCTATCTGGACTATTCTTCCCAACCATAGAAGAATAATTGTCCCTGATTTCTGAGCCTAGACCATTCACCTAACTAGGCCATTCCTCCAACACTAATCATAGTGCAACCTGGAGAGAATGAGTCTACCCTAGGGAATGCATGCCCATGATTGATGAACTTGGACCATTCACCTAACTGGGCCATTCCTCCATCACTAATCATAGTGCAACTTGGAGAGAATGAGTCTTCCCTATGGAATGATTGTCTGGACCATTTCCTAAGGAAATGACCGGCTTGCACCAACCTCCAAAACGGACCATTCTTCGAAACTGCTCACAACTATGAACTTTGAAAGAACGACTGTCTGGCGAGGCAAACCAATCTACTTGACCACTACTCAGAGTGACTGCCAAGAAGAATTATTGTCCTAGACCATTCCCCCACACTGGCCACAAGGGGAATCATTGTCTATGGTACATCAACAATCTATCAAACCATTTTCATTAAGAAAATGACTGCCCTATCCGAACCATTTTCCGAACTGAAAAATGCATGTCTGTCAGAAATCTCAAATCACTTTCCGGACTGGAAAGGAATTTCCCAACCTAGACCATTTTCCAAAATAGAAAATGACTTCCCATGAATCAATAATATGTATCAGTTCTCCCTCCCAACCTGGGGATCCATCTCTTCCCTTTCAGCTAAGGGAGTTATCTCCATGAGCCCCATCTTGTCTCGTAAGTACGCAAACTTTATCTTGGACAAAGGCTTTGTCAGAATATTTGCTGCCTGATCATCTGTGGAGATATGTTGGATTTTCACTTCTCCTTCCTGGACTTTATCACGAATAAAGTAGTATTTGATCTCAATGTGTTTTGATCAGTCATGAAACACTGGGTGTTCTGATATCCTTATACAACTTTGATTGTCACAGTATATTATGATTGAATCTAGTACCTGATCAAATAATCCAAAAATCATCTTCCTCAACCATACTTCTTCGGTACATTCCTCACATGCCACGATATAGTATGGTTATACTGTGTTGAGTGTAACAGACTTTTGTTTCCTGCTATCCCATGATATCATAGTAGAGCCCAAACTAAAACACATCCCTGAAGTACTCCTTCTCTCTTATGCACTCCCTTCCCAATTTGAATCTGTGAATCCATGAAGTTGTATATCACTGGATGAGGTGTATCTTAAACCATAGTTTAGCATCCCACGAATATATCTTAGAACATGCTTTGCAACTATCCAATTCTCATGTCTAGGTTCCACCTGGAACTGTCTTAATGTGTTTACAACAAAACAAATATATGGTCGAGTATTTACTAAATACATCAATGACCCAATTAATTGACGATATAGGGACAGGTCTACTGGATTAGAATCTGAGTCTCTTACTTTCTTTATATATGTGGTCATAGGAGTGGCCATGGATTTGCAATCCATCATTCCAAATTTATGAAGAATCTTCACTGCATATTTTCCTTGTCCAAGGAAGATTTCACCACGCTTCTACCATACTTCTAGTCCAAAGTAATATTGCATGAGACCGAGATATTTATATCGAACTCAAAATCTATTTCCTTCTTACACTGGGTGATGAGAGACTCTATAACTATCAAGAATAAGTCATCGACATATAGTAGTATAATTACAGGTGCATTGTTCACGACCTTGTAGTAGGGATTTGGATCTGCATGACTCTTAGAGAAACTAAGTCTTATTAAGTAACTGTCTATTTTGGCATACCATGCTCTTGGAGCTTGCTTGAGTCCATACAAGGCTTTCTTTAATCTACAAACATGATTGTCTCTGGAATGTACTTCAAAACCTTGAGTTTGTTCAATGTATACTTCTTCTTCAACTGATCCATTGAGAAAAGTTGTCTTTACATCCATCTGATATAGACTCCATCCCATGGAAGCAGTAAGAGACATAATGACTCTAATAGAAGTATATCTAGAAACAAGAGCAAAGGCTTCATCATAATCTTTTCCCTCCTTCTAGGAGAACCCTCTAGCTACGAACCTTGCCTTGTATTTGTCCACGCTTCCCTCTACTGCATGTTTGATCTTATAAGCCCATTTTGAAGTTACCACTGATTTTTCCTTGGGTCTAGGAACAATTTCCCACACGTTCTTCTGTCATGGCTTCTTTCCACTATTTCTTCTGAGCTTCTTCTTCAACTGTGGTGGGTTCTTAATTAATAATCTTTTTCATACATGCTACATAGATGGAGAATATTTTGGGCTTTTTTCTTTCTCTGAAGGTGCCACTTGGAGCTTTGAGTCTTTCTGCTTCTTGTAGAGTAGCTTCAAGTCAAGATAGACGTTTTCTAGTTTTGGGTTCAAGGTCTGATTTAATAGTTTCATATGGTTACATCGGATGATCAAGTTGTTCTAGTCATTCATTCTGACTTTATAGAAGATAGGTGCTTTCTTATTTAGGTTCTTCAGTTTCTTCTTCTTCCATGGATTCTTCTACAGATTTCTTGAAATCCATCTTCTTATTAAAATTCACGTCTCTGTTGACTTCAATCTTATGTTGTTATGGAATATAGATTTTGTAGGCTTTGAATGATTCACTGTATCCAACAAATATTCCCTTCTTTCCTGAGGGTTCTAGTTTCTTCCTTTTATCCTTGGGGATATGAATGTAAACAGGGAACCCAAATATTCTTAAGTGTTCCACATTGGGTTTCTTTCCTAAGAAGGATTCTTCTGGAGTCATATCCTTCAATATGTGGTGGGGACTTCTGTTATGAACATATATTGATGTCATGGCTGCTTCTCCCCATAAATACATGGATAAACCTTGATTGTTCATTAGTGCCTTTGTGGTTTCCTCGATGGATCTATTCTTCCTTTCTGCTACACCATTTTGTTGAGGATTATAAGGAACGATTAGCTCCCTCTTGATCCCAGTTGTTTTGCAAAAGGAAACAAATTATTTGGATGTGTATTCTCCTCCATTATCTATTCTCAAGGTCTTGATTTTCTTGCTTGTGAGGTTTTCTATTTCTGCTTTGAATTCTTGAAACTTGTTGGAAACTTAATCCTTTGTCTTCAAGAGATATAACCAAGTCTTTCTTGAGTAATCGTCTATGAAGATTACATAATAAAGAGAACCTCCTAGATATTTGACTAGCATCAGACCACAAACATCTAAATGTATTAGATCTAGGATTTCCTTAGATCTATTATTGCTACTTGAGAATGGCTTCTTAACATTTTTACCAAGAGCACATCCTTTGCAAATTCCTTCATGTGTATATTGTAGTTTTGGTATTCCTTCAACCATTTTCTTGAGGAAAGGTAATGCTCGATAGCTAAGATGAGCATACCTTCTATGCCAAAGTTCACTGGGATTGACTTCATCATGTATACAAGCTTCATCATTACATTCTAGTAGTCTGTATAGTTTGCCTTCACAAGTTCCAAGAACTCTAGCATTCTCTATGTTGGAGTCTCTAAACCAAGATAGTAATTCACCATCTACAAATGATATTCTATTTCCTTTGTCTTCTAGACAAGATATGGATACAAGGTTCTTTTCTAAACCAAGTACATATAAGACATTAGTCAAATGAGCATTGTTACCTGATTTCAATTTGATGGAGCCTTGACCAATTCCTTCGACTAGATAGGTGTTCTTGTCTCCAAGTTCTACCTTGTAGGATGTCTTCTTTTCATTCAGACTGGAGAGTCTGACCTGGTCTCCTGTCATATGCCTAGAAGCTCCAATGTCAATTATCCATATGTCATCTTCAAGAGTTCCTGTAAGAGTTGAATAGTGTAGATGATCATTCATGATTTATGTTGAGTGATAGATGGTCAAACTTTGAATTTGAATTTTCAAACGTTGACTTTGACCCAATATCTCAACTTTGACGTTTTTGCCTTCTGAGAGTGCCAATAGGTGCACTAGAATAAGGCGCACTAGAATATCCTCTCCTTGAGTAAGTTGTTCCATCATAAGGTGTTGGGAAAGAGGTTTTAGGGTTTGCAGTTGCACCTGCTAGTAACCCTAGCGACATTGCTTCAGTAACTGCACCTGCTAGAAACCCTAGCGATAGTTCTTCAACAAGCTTGATAATCTTATGGCTTAGCTTCCTTCCAGTGGTTAGACTGTCTGAAGGAGGTGTGGGCCCATGACCTGTTAGAAAAGTGGGTGTGCTTGTTTAACCATAGACAATATAACAATATTGTCACCCAACCACAGGCATAGAGGCCACCCCCTAGCACCTTAACCTTGACAGAGAGAAGAATTCCGATAGAAAATCAATAACCAATCAAGGTTAGCACACTAAGCAAAGATAACCAAAGACCAAGCAGAAAGTCCAAGATAGAAACCAAAATACAAGTTGCAGTTGTAGATCCTCTCCAAACTTGCGCACAACTGGTCTTATGTAGTTGTGAGTGAGTGAGTCAAAAATGAGCTCTAGCGCCCTCAATTTATACTGCTCCTTCTTAACTTTCTAGGTTGACTTCTCTTCCTGGGGACTAAAAACTCAATATTAATTATTCTCTTTAGCCGACTTGTCTTCTAGGGTTATTGTCAAGGATTTAGGGTTTCTCTTACTTCCCAAAATATTCTAGTCTCATCAAATGTTACAAGTGGAGGTTAATACCTCCCACATCTACCATAATATCAACATCTAGGTCCCTGAGATGGATTCCTAGGTCACAAAAGGTAGGTGTCTCTTCCAGAAGATGATATAAGAGAGTCAAGGGTAGAGGGATGAAAGGTTCTTATAGTCTACAAAGGAAAGGGATTAGAATCCCCTAAGAGGCTAGTAGTTAAGGAAACTCCTTCCTTCACCCTTGGCGATTGACTCATCGAGACAACCCTAAAAGCATGCCTAGGAGAAGACCCATCACACCGAGAGTGTGCACTAGTCACATATATTTTCGAATTAGAAACATGGGTATGGTTTTGCGAATGAATGGAATTCATGAAACACGATGAGTAGATAAACCTTTGTTCCATAATTCCTCTAGTTTTCACCATTGTGAAGACATGAAATCTAGGTCATCCTCAAAGAAATTCGATTGAGTTTGAACCTCCTCTCATTGTTGAGTGCATATGATCAATGGGTTGGAGATATCTCCTATCTTTAGGTCTTTATTCGTTTTCATCATGATTGGAACTTGAGTCGAGCGTTGATCCTCCTTTACTCCCTCCTTCATCAAGATATAATCCTCATGTGGAGTCTTCATTGCCTGAGAATGAACAAGATTTGAAACCCTTGCATATGAATCCTCCACCTCTTTCCCCATAAACTTCCTTTGAAATTTCAACTCGCAATAAGACAAAATATGCCTGACCTTGTGAAATCATGCACACTTGAAAGAAATATTGATGTAGTCTAGAATCTATATGTAATATTTTTCCCCCATTTCCAACGTCATTGATACAAATAAACCTTGACGAGGATCCAATTCCACTAGAATTTGTGCCATTGAATGAAAGCTACTAGTCTTGTAATTGTCCTCTGATATAGTCAAATTTCTTAGCACCTCTTTGATATCTCT
>JASDQU011377977.1:13497-32389 GCA_032191745.1 Picea mariana | reverse complement strand
AAAATGGTATATCTCATAGTGATAGTGTGACAGTGGTTCCATCATTCTACTTCTACTTCAGGGTGGTAGGACGAGGCAAGGACAGGTGGTTGTAGCCACCTTCTAGTTGTAGCCAGAGAACATTGGGGGTTGTAGCCTCCTTCTGGTTGTAGCCAGAGAATTGGAGAGTTGGAGCTTCCCTCAGGTTGTAGTATGAGAAACTAGGGGGTTGGAGCCTCCTTCCAGTTGCAGCTGGAAAACAAAGGAAGTTGGTGCTTCCAATGAATGTAATTCTTCAAGACATATAAGAAAAAGCATTTCGTGGTTTTCTCTCGATTTGGGTTTCCACGTAAAACACTGGTGTACTGTGTATATGTGTGATTGTTTATTTCTTACTGCTCATTATTGGATAATAATTCTACATTGATATAACATTTGAAGAAAAAGGATTATAATTACGCTATTACTGATTCACCCCCCCTCTCAGTAATCCAACAACATTCACCAATTGGATGCAGACCAAGGACATTCCTCCCATCTATATACATTGTTGTTCATGTACTCTCAACAATAGGTCACCCTTGAGCCAGGGCTATGAATCCACAAGGACGAGCCCCAGGCCAAATATAAAACACACAACAATTGGCTAACTAACTCTCGGGTTTCCCAACCACACAACAAATTTGAATTTGCATCTCTCTTTCCCCCTCATCCTGCACAACCCAAAGAAATGAACACCTTTCTCTTCCATGCAGTCCCTCGGTCTGTTCCATTTCTCTCTAGGGATCCAATGCTACTGGTCAGGAAATCTCCCTGCTAGAAGCTCCAAGGATTCTTAGTTGTGTACAATTCTTTCCGAACTACCATCAATCTCATGCACACATGCATCCATTCCCTCCTGGAATGATTAGTAATATATTACAACCATATAACAATGTCTCTCCTCCTCCAATCATTCGTTTCCATGCTCCCCACCAAGAGCACATGAATTCAACAAGAGTGAAATGAGGAATTCTAGAATGAAAAATGATTAACCAAGAGAAACCCCCAAATAGCCCATGGGCAGGGTTTATATAATTACATGAAAACAAGAACCACATGGCCTTCCTCCCAAGAAGCTTATGTAACCCCTTTTCTCCATAAAATCAATTATGGGTAAATAAAATATAATAAAAATACTTAGCCCCATTAAGCCCCCTCTCTCGTGGAATCATAGCCCCCTATCTCTTTTTTCTTTGTCCGTCTTAAAACCAACGATGTATTTTTTTTATTAATATATATAGATGTATTACATTTCCTAGGCACTGTGGCCCCTTTTCAACTTTATCGGCTCACCAACCTAAGTCACAATTACATAATACATTATAGTTCATAAGGGTTAAAACTGGGGTGTTACAGGACTTGTGTCGGTACCATCACTAGGAAAATATTTGTACTATGTCTCATTTATAGATGAATTCTCGAGGAATACTTGGATATAATTCCTCACGAATAAATATGAAGTCTTTGATAGGTTTAAAGATTTTAAGGCTCTTGCAGAGAATCAAACAGAGAAAAGAATTAAGGTGTTGAGGATGGATAATGGTGAAGAGTTTTGCGGAAATGAATTCAAAGAATTATGTAAGAAGTATGGTATAACAAGGAAAAAGACCACTCCATATACACCTCAATAGAATGGAGTTGCAGAAAGGATGAACATGACGTTGATGGAGAAAGTAAGGTGCATGCACAATGGTGTCAGGTTAGGACATGAATTATGGGTAGAGGCCATGGGTATTGCATGTCACCTGGTCAATCGATCACCCTCATCAACATTGGATGAAAAGACTCAACATGAGGTATGGACTGGTAAGAAACCCTCTCTCACACATCTTAGGGTATTTGGTTGTGAGGCATATGTTCATGTTCCAAAGGAAAATAGGAGTAAGCTAGATAAAAAGGTTGAAAAGTGTATCTTTATTGGGTATAAAAATGGTCTAAAAGGTTATAAGATTTGAAACCCATAAACTAAGAAGGTAGTGTATAGTCAAAATGTGGTATTTAGAGAAATCAAATATGTCAAACATGGAGTTCTACCAAGGAAAGAAGAACCGAAGAAAATAGAGTTTGAGTTAAAGGATGATGAATCAGAGTCCAAAAATGAACATGAATCAAAAGAATAAGATCCTTATACCCCAATATTGAGAAGATTGATTCGGGAAAGAAGAAAATCAGAAAGGTATACTCCAACTAATTTCCAATCAAATTTTTCTTTGCCTATCACTGATGATGATCCTAGAACTGTTAGGGAGGCAGTGGATTCAAAGGATGGAAAACTCTGGAAAAAACCCATGGTTGAAGAAATGGCATCCTTGGACATGAATGAGGCTTGGGATCTAGTGGAATTTCCGACTAGAAGAAATCCCATATGCAACAAATGGGTGTTTAAGAAGAATTTGAATGCAGAAGATAAAGTGGAGAAATACAAAGCTTGGTTAGTAGCAAAAGGTTATTCCCTGGTAGAGGGAATTGACTTTTGTGAAATCTTTTCTCCTGTTGCCAAGTTAACTTATGTTAGATTTCTTTTATCTATCATTATTGCGCTTGATTTTGAAGTAGAATAGATGGATGTGAAGAAAACATTCCTACATGGAGATCTAGAAGAAGAAATATACATAAAAAACCATAAGGCTTTGTTGTGAAGGGAAATAAAGAGCTGGTATGCAAGCTAAAAAAGTCCATGTATGGGTTAAAGAAATCACCAAGGATGTGGTATAAAAAATTTGGTACTTATATGTTGGGACTTGGATTCACAAGGACCAAAGAGGATCACTGTGTGTATTTCAAATTAATCAATGATCATCTTATTATTTGGTCTTGTATGTGGATGATATGTTGTTGATAGGAAATGACAAGGAGATTATCTAGGATGTGAAAACCCAGTTGTCCTCTAAATTTTACATGAAGGATCTTGGTGTTGCAAATTTCATTTTGGGCATGGAAATTAAAAGAGATCTAGCAAACAAGAAACTATGGTTAAATAAAAGGAAATATGCTGAGACAATATTGTAGAGGTTTAATATGCAACAATGTAAACTGGTCGGGATTCCTATTCATGTAGGTGTAAAGTTATCTGCAGATCAGTGTTTGAAGACACAAGAAGAGGAAGAGGAAATGTCTTGTGTTCTATATGCTAGTGCAATTATCAATTTGATGTATGAAATGGTCTATACTAGACCGAACATTGCACATGCAGTGGGCGTTTTGAGTAGGTGTATATCAAAACTAGGGAAGGATCATTGGACAATGGTAAATAGGGTCTTCAAGTATTTGTGTGGCAGTTAGTTATGGATTGTGCTACCAAGGAAGACCGATATTGGATAGAATGTTGGAAATTCATGTCTTTGTGGATGAAGCCCGGGTTGGAGATCAAGATCGTTGAAGAACTACAAGTGGGTATGTGTTTAACCTATTTAGAGGAGCAATCAGTTGGATGAGCAAAAGACAATCTGTAGTGGAACTCTCAACTACAAAAGTTGAATACATGGAAACCACTCATGCAAGCAAGGAAGTAGAATGGTTACATAGATTGTGTTCAGGTATTGGGTTGGTACAACAAGCTGTAAAGATAGATTGTGATAGTTAGAGTGCAATCTTTCTAGTGGAGAACCTGGCTTATCATTCAAAGTCAAAGCATATCAATGTTCATTATAACTTTGTCAGAGACATGGTTGAAGAAAAGAAGGTGTTGTTGATGAAGGTGGACACTTTGAAGAATGTTGCAGATTCATTAACAAAAACTATGAGCATTGTGAAGTTCTCTTGGTGTAGAGGATCTTTGGGTATTGTTTCTCTGGATTTTTGACTATGTAACCTTATATGCAAAGAAAACAACAAGTGGGAGAATGTTGGGTATGTATTATATTCTTTGCATGACTATACCTAGTGTTGGTTGTGGGGTCACAAGGGTGTTGGTTGTGGGGTCACAAGGGTGTTGGTTGTGGGGTCACAAGGGTGTTGGTTGTGGAGCCTGATTATCTTCATGATTCATATGCAGGTATGCCTACCCCCCTTCCATCAAGGGTTTAGGGGTTAGTACCTGAATGAAGGGGGTTTAGTCCTTGAATGTAGGGGGGATATACCCCCTTGGCTGGGGGGCATGGGGGTCATCGAGCCCCCATCCGAAGGCTCAAGGGTAGAGCTCCCAAGGAAAATTTTGGTAAAATTTCCTTGTAAAATATTGTAATTTCGTAGTCAATATGGATCGTTCATTATAAGGTCACATATATGATGATAGAATTTATGTTAGGTTTTTCACACAATAAGGAAACTCTCATTTTGCATGAGGGCATTATATTGCGACTGTGTATGAGGAATAAAAGAGGTGTGACTCTAAACAAGTTTATGGTTTTCCTAGTTTTTGTTTCTAGGGTAAAATATATGTGTAATGTGTGTGTGTGTGTGTGTTTTCCATTGAATATTTTCTATTTTTATTAAGAATATGGTTGGAGTAATTAGTTGTACAAGGTTAAAATCTACATTTTCTCTAACTGCACCAATCACTTGAGGTCTATTCTCTTGGCCTGCCTCCCCAAGCCTCTCATATTAATTGAAAGAACTTTCATTGGGACACCGAGGAGGGGTTTAATATTTCTTTAAGGGACCATGTAATCAACCTATATATACTTTGAGCCACTTATTTAATTTCTCTCTCCTGAGATAGTTTCAAAGTTGACTTCTTTCCCATTATCGCACATATTGTAGGTTGGGAAAATCTCGACCCAATCCACAAACGTGGGAAAACTGTGAGAGTATCTACCCACTATCACCTTAGATAGATACTCCCCTCACTTTAGTGAAAGAGAAATCCTACGCAAGGGGGGAATCCTGGTGACCCTAGGGGGATTTATACGAAAAGTGATATAATGGAAGATGAAACCCCTATAGGTCAAAGTAAGAAGTGGAAAATGGCTCGGGTAAGAGTCTTGTTGTTAAAGGTAGGTTTCCAAAGTAAAGTGTACCTGCAAAAGAGTATTATACTTGCCCGAGACAAGACAAAATATGGATATACAAGCCAAATAATAAATTGGACAAGCAAGTGAAGCTTGTTGTCCTATATTGCAACATTAAACAATAATATATATCAGTAAGTAAATGATAAGAATAGATGCAAAATATATCACCTACAGTCTAGCAAATATGCAAGAGACTAAGCTAACAATTACTAGTTTAACTCAAGTGTAATAAAGCAAGACTTTAGTGACAATAGAGGTTTTTTAGGTAGTGTTTTCAGAGAATTATAATGATTTACAAGTGGATGTAGCAAATTTTCTCTATAGCATAACAATCCAACCACCAAAATCAACAAGTAAACCACCTAAAAGATAACCAATGATGTGTAGTTTAGTTATAGTGGTTTCCAAACAWATTTTAATGGTTGAAAAGTAAGTAAAAGAAAGAGTTTGAATGAGTTTTGTTGAATCCGTAATGGATGTATATTTTAATTGATTATAACCAAAGAACTACTAATCCAACCTAGATGCCTTAGTGGCTCAAGCAACCTTGTGACACTAAGAAAAGATTCCAACTTGAACAAAATCAATATCTCTCAAAATCAAGTGTACCAATGCAAATGGTTTTATTTCTCCAATGAAAATTTAGATTAGTGACTTGTCAAAGGGGTTATCGAGTGTTCTCGTATAAATTTAGGTCTACTAATGTGTAAGCCCTTTTACTCCCTAGAGCAAGTAGATCTAACAAGATGAGTCTAAGAGGGTGTAAGCCCTTTTACTCCTCCTAGCAACATTTGTAAAAGCTTATTCAATTAACAATAATGATAAACTTTGTGGAGGGTGTATTCCCTTATACTCCTCCAAGGATTTTAACTAAGAAAAACCTTGAAACAAGAAAGAAAAACCAATCATATGCAGCAATTTCTTACCAATTCTGAGAGATATGCAAGATAAACCCTTATCTATGAAGACAATTTCATCACCGAAGCAAAAGATAAGCCTCCAAGAGATAGCACACCACTTAGCTCCACAAGACAACTTTTAAGAATCCAAATAAATCAAAGAGGGAGAGATAAGTTTTTCGCAAGAGGGGCGAAATTTCAGCCAAGTAGCTCTTTTCAAGTGACATAGTTATAATAAAAGTGAAATGAAATGGTCTTTATTTATACAAGACCTTAATAATATGTTTTTCAACATAATATTAGGGCAAACCACAAAATAAGGGGGCTGACCCCCTTAGTTTTAACCCTTTACAAATTTAATTTGATTTTTACACAAAAGAAAACCCTAAATGTGACGACAAGCCCTAATTTGGCAAGTCGTTGAGCATGGAGAGGAAGTTGTTGGGCTTCCAAAGGCCATATCTCCATGGTGCAAGGGATTCACTCCATCAAAAGGTGGCAATCCTCCAATAAGCCATCACCACCACCATCAAACCCTAGCCCTAGTTAAGACGTCATGCCCAAGAAGTGTGGTGTAATGTAGTGTTCCCAACTAGATCTAATATAAAAATCAGACTTATGTGGTTGAGAACTTCTATCAAACACTTTGACGGTAGGACCTATTTCCTTCACCAAATGCCTTACTTTAGGTTCCCCAACTTTAGGATTGGTTATTGATATGTTTTGGTGACCAATGAGATGGTTTGCAACCTTCTTATAGCTCCCAATATATCTATTGTTTGGTTATTTGGCTTCTTGTTATAATTATGACAACATAAATCATTGAAACATTTCGTTAAACAATTGACATGTTTGTCTTGTTATTGAGTTTGATCATGGTTTATTGTATGCATAAATTAGCACAAGAAAGACACAACTAAGATCTGAATTTATTCCATAACAACAATAGCTAACCTCCATACAAATATAGATCAGATCTGGAATACATGTAGCTGCATAATAGGAGTGGGTGAAGATGCCTCCAATAAATATAGAAATAAGAGATAATGAACCCAAGAGGCCTTCAAAGGTTGTATACAATAGATATGATGAAGTGGAAGTATTTCCCTTAGTCAATCTGTTGAATAACTAAGTAGAGTTGCAGCCTCTTTGACTTGGTGCGCCCCCTAGAGACTTAGATATGATGTGTGGGTCTCTAATCCACAAGAGAATAGAAACAAACCTGTAGATCTGAAAGAGATGTGGTCATAGAAGAGATCTCTTGGTATTTACCTGAAAATATGACCCTCCCACAAAATATCTCCAAAGATAATTGCGTCCTCCTTCAAGAAACTCACCCAACTGGAGAGAATGATGGAGATGGCATGCAATCCCTCAATAGAATGATGAAAAGAGGTGCTAGGGTGTTGGAAAACCCTCTGAAATCGATCTAAGTTTCAGATCTAACAATCTTGGACCAAATCGAATCACTTGCTCTTCCACAGTGCACCCCCCTTAGCAGAATACCTCCACAAAGTTGCACCCTTCCTCCAATAAATGTCTGGAACTGAACTAGAATGGTGAGGGAGGAATATTTCACCTCCATGACCAATCTTGGACCAAGTTGGGTGTGATCTTTCATCACCGAGCTGATCTCTAGGGCTTGTTAAGTCAAAACCCTAAAAACCCCCAAGTGCATGGGCTCTCTAGAGAGAAGCCAGACATCAAAATGATAATCAACATAATGAAAGAATAGAGGCCCCTATCTCTCTTTTATCCCGCCTGTTCAACTTTTCCCTCCAAGTGACTTTTACTTTGTTTTATTATTCTTTAATTAAATCACTTAATTAATTAATTGGCCTTTTTGCCTCTAAAAAGTTATTTATTCGTCCCTATGGATTCTCCGTCCACTGAAAGTTACTTCTCATCATCTAATCATGTAGTTATGTTCCTCCCAATTCTTATGAGCTATTACATTAAGATTTTTCTCCAAGTATTATGCCATAAATGACCTTCTTAGTGAAATTAATTAAAATATGACCCATGATAACTCAAAATTACATAAATCGTCGGAATGCAACGAAACCAAAGCCAAGTTGTGTGGAATGGATCTTGATGATGAAATAGGATGAACAATGCAATTTGGGCCCAATAAAACCCCTCAATAACTCCTGAACTCGTTGTCACCCATGTCTGGCTACTCTGGTAGGGATAACACTCTGTAATATAATAATGTCAAAAAATGGGGACATTACAGTCCTCCCCGCTAGAATATTGCTTGTCCTCAAGCAATAACTAAATCAATTTGTATATGATACCAGTATCCCATATCCACCTGTTTGAAATGTAGTAATCTCTCCTCGAGACATGGCCCCTCCTAGTGATCACCATACATGATACCCAAATTGTCTTGATGAGTAGAATAATCGTGTGCACCCAATCCTTGATCAACTCCCCAAAAAACCACTCTACTCGAATCTCGACCCCATCAAACTATGGACTACCCAACACTCCAATCCCTAGATCCCACATCAATATGTGAATTGCAATGCCCTATGAAGTATAGTCCTGTAAGATATCACCACCATGAGTCTCCTTCAAATAACACATGACCTCCACCCGAAATGAGTTTGACCTCCAAGACCATACCAAACCCATCAAGGCCTCCACCGAATGAATGTGTTGCTACCATATTGAGGTACTACAAGACCTCAATGAATCACCAACAAGTGACATGCTCCACCAATACTGAAACCCAATTAAAAATCAAAGTGATTTTCCCCTGCAAAGATCCACTAGCCTCCATGAGTCAATGAAATACTCAGCCCTACAATCCCAGGGTCCCATGCTAATCTCTGAAAGGGCCCATCATGATGATGCTACACCACTCTGATCATGACTGTTTTCCCAACATATACATACTGGATCCCCCATTTATGGATCCTCATGCTAAAATACATGTGGTGATTGGGACTACTATCAAGAAGCTGAACCTGTAAAGGTATCCCCATGGAACCAAAATATTCCCATCCATCACCATACTTGATCACGAGTATCAACATGAAGAAATTGTTTCACCACATAAAACAAATCCCAACAAGCCCTCTCAAAGTAATCCAAGAGTGAAGTATGCTGCTCGCTGGCACAACTTGGACCATCATAATATGAAGCAATCTACTGACCAAATGTATTATTATATCCCATGGAAAATTTAGAAGTTCATCACTTCCAATCCCACTAACTGTTGATGTTCCAAACTGATAAGTGTTAGAAGCCCTCCATCCTCATCCCAAAAAGAGTCTGAATCCATATCAACCTCTGAGATATCCTCTATCTCATGGCCTAAGATACTCTCCATCACACCCAAGGCCTCAACTGTCTGTCTCTAATGATCTACCCCTATCCTATTGTATATAATCAAGTCACTCACGTCAGGAGGTCTCTGCCTAGCAACTCTCCATGTCCCTTGGCACTGTCTATCTCCCCTTGTGCTGATATCAATGATGAAAATATCAGTAAAGGATAACATAAATAATTGCAATCATCTGTAGGCCTATGAAGTATCATATTCTTTGGTCAATCCAAAGGACTTTACCAAAATCTCATCCACTAGTACCTATGGTGAATAATCGCTTGTAATCATCATTAAACTCCAACCATCAGGTACAATAGTCGGTAACTCCACAACCTGCTGGTCAATCACTCTACCTATGTCATCACTTATATAGCTTCTACTACTATGAAGGTGATCTCCCAGAACTATGTACTGCTGCAAGGGAGAGGAATCTCCATGCTCCACTAAGTGTCTCCTCCCCGCAATCCAATGCACCCCCCTCAATCCCACTGTACACCTCTACATGCTCTTGTTAACTATCTCTCATCATCATATGCCCCAATATAGTCATGCAAGCCTTTATATCATCTTGCATCATCATGTGTCCAAGGTGTACTGCCAGATTAACCTCTGCATGGATGTCAGCCAATCCTGGAACACAAATAGAAGTGTCCTCGTAATTTCCCTTGGCTCAAGAATCCCCATTTGTATGTGTATGACCAACTGTCTCAGAACTAACCATGAATAGTGGTCCCTGTGACACCCAGACATCTTCCAACATCTCCTGGTCATATCCCTCCATAACCATCAACAATACTGGGTACTCCTCATGCTCCTCCATCAACTAGTGCTTCTCTGTCAAACCACCAAAATCTTCTAGAAATGTGGCTGAAAGATATATCTGACTCTCTGTTGAGATAGATGTAGTGGATATCTGAATAGTCTCCTCAAGGAGATCCTATAATCTAGACCTTGATTCTTGAAGGGTTGTCTGTGTGCCTTCCAAGAATCCTCATGTTCTCACCAACTCATGATTGAGTCGGTCCACCTCAATCTCCTTCTCCCTCAGTGCCTTGTGATACATCTCACCAACCTCCAATAGGTAATCCCTATACATCAATAATTGATGATAGTCGACCCTCATCATAGTCACTCTCTCCCCAAGTGTATGGAAGTCATCAATGGAAAGTCCCCCATCTAAACTATCATGTGCCATCGAGGCCCTCCAACAATAACCTGTCACCAATGCGTGTGTATCATCAATGCATCTTGTGGCTGCCGTGTTCATGTCCTCATTGACTCTCAATTGTCTTGTCAAGTGTTGTGACTCTTGATCACAATCCTATTGAGGTGCTATCTCATGCCTCTCACTACTAGTGTCAATGATGGAATCTCCAACAACACACTCCTCAAAAGATAAGGCACTGAACTGCCCACTTCCATCTGTGTTATTGAGTCCTCCTATATGCGACTGCACACCATCACCAGTTGCTACCTCCATATGAATCGTACTATATCCTGTATGTGTTGTTGTATCCTCTTGTGCACTTACTCCACTATTGTCATCTGCACCTAGATCCCATGCAGATGTGCCCATACATGTGCTATGGTCATCCCAACAAATAAGGAGTGCACCCTCATCACTGTAGACTGATCTTGGAAGTAAGTATCTGAAAAATATGTCAGTCTCCACAACTTGATCTATCAATGGACTCCCCAAAAGAGGTGACTCAATCTCCCCATACTGATAGGTATGTATATAATCATTTGTCTCCAAGTCATGCCTCTCATCCTGGGTCTACAAATCCACATGTCCCTTGTATTCAATCCATACACAAGTCTCCTCTATGATATTAGGGATGCCAATGATATCCACATGTGTCATGGCTAGGAAAGGTGTCTGAGAAGATAAAAAATGTGTCACGCTCATCATAGAAATCTCATCATCTCCCATACATGACTTCCTAGTATTCATGTCAACACCCAAGGGTAGGTCATCCAACCTCTGCATATCATCAGGCCTAGGAGCTAACACATCTGAATCCTGACAAGTGTCACCACTATGTTGAAGGGTTGAGTCCTCAACACTGTCTGATAGGGAATCTAAAGAACATGCACTATCATCATGTCCATCCAACTATCCATCAAATGTGTAAGAGTCCTGTGAATGATCTAATGAGGCATCTAAGGCCTCATCCTCATACTCATCCTCCTCATCACTATCATAGTTCACCTTAATGTAATGCACTTTCCCTTTACCCTTGCATCTGTGATCTGGCTCCCAAGGCTCTTTGCAACTGTAGCAAAGTTCCTTGCTCTTAATGGGTGTAGGCTCAATCCATGCTTCCTTCCATCTACTAGATGGTAGTGATGTATCTACCTCCTTGATTGATGTGTCTTTGCTTTTCTTTGCTATGTTGACCCAATGCGTAACCTCATCTTTGCTCTACCTAGGATTTTCGATGGATACAAACTGTTGGAATGTTACTTGAGCCATGAATTTCTCACCGAGGACTCAATATTCCTTTTCACAATATATAATCTCTTCTGCAAAGTCCATAAAATCCATCTTTCCTCTAGATCATCAATGTATATCACAGGCTTGCGAAGGAAATTTGCTCTGATACCACTGTAATGTTCTAGACCAGATCTGATATAACAATTAGACTTATGTGGTTGAGAACTTCCATCAAACACTTTGACGGTAGGACCTATTTCCTTAACCAAATTCCTTACTTTAGGTGCCCCAACATTAGGATAGGTTATTTATGTGTTTTGGTGACCAATGAGATGGTTTGAAACCTTCTTATAGCTCCCAATATGTCTATTGTTTGGTTATTTAGCTTGTTGTTATAATTATGACAACAAAACTCATTGAAACATTTTGTCAAATAGTTGGCATGTTTGTCTTGTTATTGAGTTTGATCATGGTTTATTGTATGCAGAAATTGTTGATGAAAGAGATGACAAAGAACAACAATAAAGACAATAGATATAGCACAAGAAAGCCACAAATAAGATATGAATTTATTCCATAACAACAATAGCTAACCTCCATACAAATATAGATCAGATATGGAATACATGTAATTGCATAATATGAGTGGTTGAAGATGCCTCCAATACAATAAATAAATAAGAGATAATGAACCCAAGAGGCCTCCAAAGGATGTATACAATAGATATGATGAAGTGGAAGTCTTTCCCTTAGTTAATATGTTGAGTAGCTAACTAGAGTTGCACCCTCACTGACTTGGTGCACTCCCTAGAGACTTAGATATGATGTGTGAGTCTCTAATCCTCAAGAGAATAGCAACAAAACTATAGATCTGAAAGAGATGTGGTCATAGAAGAGATCTCTTGGTAGTTACCTACAAATCTGAACCCTCCCACAAAATATCTCCAAAGATAATTGTGTCTTCCTTCAGGAAACTCGCCCAACTAGAGAGAATGATGAATATGGCATGCAATACCTCAATAGAGTGATGAAAAGAGGCGCTAGGGTGTTGGCAAACCCTCTGAAATCGATCTAAGTTTCAGATCTAACAATCTTGGACCAAATTGAATCACTTCCTCTTCCATAGTGCACCCCCCTTGGCAGAATACCTCCACAAAGCTGCACACTTCCTCCAATAAACCTCTAGAACTAAACTAGAATGGTAAGCGAGGAATCTTTCACCTCTGTGACCAATCTTGGACCAGGTTGGGTGGGATCTTTCACCATCGAGCTGATCTCTAGGGTTTGTTCAGTCAAAACCCTCAAAACCACCAAGTGCATGGGCTCTCTAGAAAGAAGCCAAACATCAAAATGATAATCAACATAATGAGAGAATATATGCCTCTATCTCTCTTTTATCTCCCGTGTTCACCTTTTCCCTCCAAGTGACTTTAACTTTATTTTATTATTCTTTAATTAAATCACTTTATCAATTAATTGACCTTTTTACCTCTAAAAAGTGATTTATTCATCCCTATGGCTTTTCCGGCCATTGAAAGTCACTTCTCATCATCTAATCTTGTAGTTCTCTTCCTCCCGATTCCAATGAGCTATTACACTAAGAGGTTTCTCCAAGTATTATGCCGTAAATCACCTTCTTAGTGAAATCAATTAAAATATGACCCATAATAATGCAAAATTACAGAAATAGTTGGAATGCAACGAAACTAAAGCCATGTTGTGCGGAATAGATCTCGATGATGAAATATGGGGAACAATGTAAGTTGGGCCCAATAAAACCCCTCAATAACTCCTAAACTCGATGTCATCCCCGTCTGGATACTCTTGTAGGAATAACACTCTGTAATATAATAATGTCCAAAAATGGGGACATTACATGTAAGGCCTCCAAAGGAAATTCATTGGGCTAGAAAGGGCTAAGTGTCAACCTCCAAGGTGTCCTCTCTTGCCTTCAAAGACAACGTCCATCATCTATCAACTCACAATGTGTGGGTCATGGCATCCAACCTGCGGGCTTCCTGCCCCAATGAAGGCCTAAGCTAGGCTTGTTCCTCCAGATCGTCCACCAAGCAAGGTCTTGCAAAGACAAATGAGTGCACCCTCCAAGGGTCTCAAGTCAAATGTATCATGGCAAGTAAATTCACATTTAATACAACAGACACCTAAACATGTGCATCAAAACTACCTTCTCAAATTAAACAAGTGCTCAAAGACCCTATGAAACTTGCCAAGTTTAGGTATGGGAGGGTTGTCAAGGTGACCTATTGGGTGAGTCTTTCCACAAGTCAAGGACTATTTCCTAGGTGTACACTCTCTAATTCATGTAAAGAAGATGGAGTGTATAGGGGTAATACTTTTGGGCATGAGGTTCATGACATACAAGGGTTCATACTGTCTCACTTATGGGTGACTTTGTAGAGGGTGTGCTTCACCTTCATTTTCAATGCAACCTTTTTACAAACCCATTTATTTACCATTAATTAATTTAAGTATAGAACAATTGGGTAACTTAACACTTGAATGGAGTACCACAATGTCACTTGAAGGTAGATGTAAACATAGTGCCATATGCATGGAAAGAAAGGGACATGACATGCATCATGTATACACCTCAACAAGAAGGACAATTATATAATGTGATATTGCTTTTGTAGGTCTTCAATTATTTTAAGAGAAACATTTCATTGTTCTCAAGACCTCTTTGGGCGAGCATCTAGAAAGTTATAATTTTGGATTTTATCTTCTTCCAGCTACATTCCCTCTATGCCTTCAACACATTCTTCCCATCAAATGAGGTACAATCCCTTCGTACACCCGAAAATCCCAAAAGATAAGGAGATGAAAAGGATGAAGTGTGAAAAATGATAAGTATGATTGGGAATGGTATGATGACTCATGAATGAGACCTTCCAGTAGCAAACATCTCCCCAAGGGCGACCACTTACTAGGGAACAATGTCAACCACTAAGGTGAAACAGGGAAAAGAGCATAATTTCCAAGTAGATGTTCTATAATCAAAAATATATTCAAATGCAAAATACTCAAATGCCTCAAGTATTAAAGTGACACTTATCACAATACCTGACTTGTACCTCATGGAGCAAGACCCCTTGTCTTCTAGAGACAAATTGATGTGGCGAATGCCATCTTGATTAACTAAAGAAGTATGGTGGTGAAGTGGGTCTTCATATATGTAAGTGAAAATCACAAGTAAATCCATCCCTCAACACTCCATGTCTACAACCTAAGGGACTTGAGACATCATCTCCTTAGTTATCCCTATAAATGTGGGATAACACTCCCTATAACTAGAAGTCCTAAGTCTTTTCTTCATTTCGAACCTAGACCCCCGAAATATAGTAAAAATTGTAGGGACATCCCCTCTTTGGACATATAATATAATTCCCTCCCCCCCCCCCATATAGGTGTCCGATTTAACTTGACTATTCCTTCCACTAATAGGATTGTCATTATCCATAGAATGAACAAATTTATAACACTGGAAATCAATGACATCCCTATTAACCCATCACTTCTAAGGGTAACTAGAGGATATTTTTTCTCCACGATCCACATTACAAAAAGCAATTATGATGATGACATTTTGGATTCTCCACAGATAGTTTCCCACATATTCCTTCCATTACATTCTCAACTCACTCACATAATATGACATGGCGCATTACACAATGAGGTACATTGTTTTGACACTTCATATCGAGTGAAAATGTCAATTTTTAGGAATGAAAATGGTGAAAATTGTTTGAATTGGATAATGAATCCTGATGCTTTGAATTTATACTTTTTACTGTTGGATTACTGAGAGGGGGGGGTGAATTAGTAATAGCGTAATTATAGTCCTTTTTCTCCAAATAATCCAAGTGTTATATCAATGTAGAATTATTATCCAATAATGAACAATAAGAAATGAACAATCACACACATACAAAATACACTAGTGTTTTACGTGGAAACCTAAATTGGGAGAAAACCATGGAATGTTTTTTCTTATATGTCTTGAATAATTACATTCATTGGAAGCACTAACTTCCTTTGTTTTCCAGCTGCAACTGGAAGGAGGCTCCAACCCCCCAGTTTCTCAGGCTACAACCTGAGAGAAGCTCCAACTCCCCAATTCTTTGGCTACAACCAGAAGGAGGCTACAACCCCTTATGTTCTCCGGCTACAACTAGAAGGTGGCTACAACCACCTATCCTTGCCCCGTCTAACCACCTTGAAGTAGAAGTAGAATGGTGGAACCACTTTCACACTATCACTGTGAGATATACCGCTGTAAACCTGTACCAATAAACCTGAACCATGCATCAACCATGCATCAAATTGTACCTCAACCTATACCATAAACAAGTGCATCAACCATGCACCAACCTGTACCATAAACAAGTGCATCAACCATGCACCAAGTATGTACCAATCATGTGTCAAGTACTCATCAATTATGACTCATCAATATATACCAACATCATCAACTATACACCTCATGTATGTGCCAAATCATCAACCACTTGTCTCAACCATGTACCCAATTTGTACCTCAACCAAAATCCCTCATCAATTTCATCATCCAAATATGATTTGTAACTCTGTAATAGACCTGGTGTATATGATCACATACCTTGTTGAATTTTGGCGTATTCTAGAGAGAGACCTTATAGAGAGTACCCCGCACAAAATATTTGTTGAATCAATCTAAAACTGTTACAAAACATACTATATACTGTACTCTAGCCAACACATTTGGTCTTACTGAATTTGGATCCGTTATGAAGAAGTTATGACGTTTTCACCTGAAACACCTTAGAAAGCATCATCAAAAGAATTTATCCTTCCTTGAATTCTGAGTTTCTTTTCTTCACCTTCCCTCAAAAATTTGGATTGTATATCCTTTGGTTACCTCAGACACCTATAGGTATTCAATATGCTCAAGTGTATCTTAAATGAGAGAGCCTTGCCTCTTATTTATACTCTCCAGGTAGCTTCCTTAAAAACATCTTCTAGGTCACTTTGTCCACTTTCCTTATTTTAGGGTTAACCCACTTCTAATTTCTCCATTAAATTTATTATTTAAATAATTTATTTTGTATTCACTTTGAATTATAGTACACTCAACACTTCACTTTATTATTTACCTTCTNTTGGGGCTTCTAGATGACATATGAGGGTCCTCCAACTTCGTAAGGCCATAACTCTCAAACCGTGAGGAGTTATGTGACATTCCACATACCACCAGAAATGGAATGAAATGTAATATACATATAGAATAGTATTACCTGAAAATATATCAAAACTCATACCATTATCCATCAAACAAACTTGGTTTCTACAACTTCTCATTGCCATAACTCTCTAACCGTGAGGAGTTATGTGACGTTCCACAGACCACCAAAAATGGAATGACAAACACTATCCATATAGGATAGTTTCATAGAAAAATTCACTAACCTTCATCACATTATTCCAAAAATAAGCATGGGTTCTCTAATCATACTTCTAGGATAACTCAATCCGCAAAGCGTCTTCCCGTAAGGGCTTTCACCATAAGGGGACCGTTTTGGAGTTCATCCATTTGTACTTATTATCAACCATGACAAGACAATAATGAGTCATATTTACATCAAACAAACTTGGTTCCATTACCCGAGTCTTTGTGGTATTGTAATTTGCTACCGTACTTTCTCCAAGGGTTGACATGAATCTACAATATCACTCTCCAATAGTTGACATCAATGACAACCAACAATCCATACCAACTATCCATCAACCTAAGCGAAATGTCTGACAATATCCCCCTTTGGAATTGATGACAACACCAACATTGATGGCAACACTTAGTCATGATAACATTCATGCTTATACTCTTTGTCATTGTTTCTATCTCTCACCCTTTGACATCAATGGCAAATGGTATCTCCCTTTGAGGTTGCTCCCCCTAATTGAACTCTCCTTGGGGTTGCTCCCCCTGTCTATGTGCCTTTGATTTTTCTTTGTGTTTATAATCCTTTGATTACTCTCTTTCCCTTCATATGAATAATATCTCCCCCTTTGATAAAGGGTATCACTCTGAAGTCATATCACTCATTCTTCCCTTGTGACAATTTCTCCCCTTGGAAACATGCCTCTATGCTCTCTCTCCAAACATTTACCTTTTGCATCTGATAAATATCTCCCCCTTTGTCCTATTTATGGTGCTTCCTCGTGTACATCTAAGACATATAAGATAAGCATTCAAAAGTATTCATTTTGGAGTTGAAATTGCTCCTAGTCTCTGGCGAAGATATTCAAAGGCTTCCCATGGAAGTGTTTTTGTAAAGATATCTGCCACTCGTTCTTTTTTGCCCACATACTCAACTCTGATGTTTTTTTTTGCAACCTTCTCCCATAGAACGTGATACTTGATTGGAATGTGCTTCGTCTTGGAGTGCATTACGGGGTTCTTTGAGATACTGATGGTGCTTGTATTATCACAATATATTGGAATGGGTTCATCATACTCAACTTGTGTATCTTTCAGAGTTTGTTTCATCCAAAGAACCCATGTACAACATGATGTTGCTGCAATATGCTCTACCTCGGCTGTAGATAAATATACTGATGATTGTGTCTTACTTAGCCATGATACTAAACACTCACCCAAGTAGAACGCTACTCCACTGGTGCTTCGTCGGTCATCAATACAACCTGCCCAATCTGCATCTGTGTAGGCAATAAGTGATAGATCATTTCCTTTTGGATACCATAATCCAAACTCTTATGTTTCTTTGAGATATCTGAAAATCCTCTTCACTGCTAATACATGTGATTCCTTTGGTGCTACTTGAAATCGTGCCACCTGTCCAACTGCTTGCATTACATCTGGTCTGGATGTTGTCACATATAGTAAGCTACCAATCATTGACCTGGATTGCCTCTAGTCTGTAGAATTTGAATCATCATCTTTTCTCAACTTGCAACTGATTTGAATAGGAGTGGTAACTGGTTTGCAATCTTCCATTCCGAACCTCTTTAGCATTTCTCTGATATACTTATTTTGAAAAATAAAAATTCCTGGGTTTTTTTGACATATATGAAGACCCAAAAAGAAGGATAGTCCTCCAAGTAATGACATTTCAAATTCATTCTGCATATCCTTTGCAAATTTCTGGCTTAACCTGTCATTAGTACTTCCAAAACAATATCATCAACATAAATTTCAATTAATAAAATATTACCTTGAGTTACCTTGATGTAG
>JASDQU011377977.1:0-13397 GCA_032191745.1 Picea mariana | reverse complement strand
CTTACTCTTAATTCACATAGGATTCTCACTTCCTTTGGTCAAGTGGATTATGGGATGTGTGTTATAGGAAAATCCCCCTGCAGACAGGTGAATTCCCTCTTGGATCCTAAACCTTTAAGACCAAGACAAAAATGTGCTAACTTTTATCACTGACATCCCTTTAAACCTAGTTAAGCTAATCTATAGAGAAGAGGAAGAAGATGTACCTTTTTACGATGTTTGTCCTCACCCAGTCCAAGTTGAGCTCTGATCCCCAAGCTCTTCAACGAGTCCTGCAATCCAATCAAAGACAAAGCATGCTTCCTATTCTACTATGATTAGTTTGAAACTAGATCTATCCATTAAAGACAAGTTCATGTAGGTATACACAATCTTGAAGGAAACAGGCCAAGCATATGGATTAATGAAAACTCAAAAGAGATACTTACAGACCATTGATGAAGTTACAACAGCCTCTTCCATATCTCCTTGTCCAAACCCTTGCTCAAATTATCCACAAAAAAAATGACTATGCTTCATTGATTATCTCCCTTATGAGATCATAAGTTTGATGCCTTCAATGTCCTCTTTCCTTATGAGATCATAAGTTAGGTATTTCTCAATTTCTCCATTTCCTTCACCATGAGAAGGATTCCTTATATAAGCTTGGAGAGGCCTAACCACTTTAGAGATTCTTGGGATAGGTTGAGGATCTTTCTCCATCAGTTGTGGATCCTCCCTAAGATCCAACCTTGACCTCAGATTCGAATCCAACTGATTTCAAAGATAAGGGGGATCTTCCCCTGATTTTCTCAACAGATAACACTCCCCCAGAATGGTGCACAGAGCGCTACAACGCTCCCCCAAAGGAGTTTAAGGAGCACTAGCGCTCCCTGATAGTGGGTACGGGAGCGTTGCCCAATATTTCCTCAAAAAATCCCATCTCTCCCCCAGAATGGTTCACAAAGTGCTACAACGCTACCCCAGAGGAGGGAAGGGAGCGCTAGCACTCCTTGCTAGTGGGTAGGGGTGCGTTTCCCTTCAAAATTCATTGTTAAGTGGTATTCCTCAAGGCAAAGGCTTTGTACTCTTTTTCAAATGATTTCTCCTTCTTTATCCAGTCTCTGAGGGTGTCTTCAAGTGTTCCTTGTGATGTCGTTCAAGACACGACATAGGCAGGATGACAATATGATGTTTGTGACACTTGTGACACTTGTAATGACAACAATAGGTCATCATTGAAGTGAGTAATTTTGATGTGTAACAGATTTCCCCCCAAAGTGCAAAGTTAGAATATGGAAACTGATGACTGAAGTACTTTGTAAACTTTTTCGAGCAAGGGTATGGAAGCGGAGAATTTGGTAGAAGCTGCACACAACCATCAAACAAATATTATGACATGTTTCAAACCCAAGGCAGGCATACCTATGCTTGGGTGATAAAGACTTGCAAGGTATGGCCGCCATAAGATACACTGTGGATCCATAATTATATTTAACAAAGAGTATAGCCACCAAAGATATAATGTGGATCTATACTTCCATGAAATGAACTAATCGTAGCCACGAAAAATACACAGTGGGTCTACGAGACACCAAGACATAGCCATGGACCAATACAAATTGGATCCATGTAACAGTATATGTTTCAATCGTCTCAAAAGCAACTTTGTCGCAACCTGGGCAAAGTATATATAAGAGTAATCACTCAACCCAGGGTTTTCTTATCGATCCTGATGCAGTACGAGTTTAACCATGTGAATAGATGTCTTGATGTCGAACATGGAAGAAACCACTTGATTACCAGCCAATGAGGTAAATCGTTAACAAGTGCGAGGGAAATCATCATGTATGTCAATGATTCCCAAGGTACCTTAGTACATTCTAGCGAATGTGAATAGATGAGTTGAAGTCAAACATCAGTGGAATCATCCAATCAGAGGTCAATGATGTAAACCTACTATCAAAAGCGAAGAGGCCTACCATTGTGGCATGCAGGTCCCAAGGTACTAACTGGTTTCTAATTCTAATTCCCAGATAATGTGTTGAAGTCGACAGGAACATACTCGTCGAAGGAGGGACTTGATGTATCCCCCATCAACGACATGAAACTGACAAAGAGATGTAAATTGGTGGATCAAATGAACATGGACTGACAAAGGTATTGAAATAGGAAATTTGTGATTGTTGACTCTCGAGGAAGAAACTTCCCTTGAACACTGAGGCACAACAGCAGAAACATGACATGGACCAAAACATGATAATGCAGTGGATACTGTGACTTTCTTCGGGTGACCCAAAGGAGTAAAGAAACTCAGAGGATTGGTTCAGTGCAGAGGTTCAGTGGATTAAAATGTATGCAAAGACAAAGTGTCATGTTCAAGGGCGGCCGTAAGAGTGACATGTGATGTTTTCAAAAACTGCTTGGCTTGCTTCCTTCAATTTTCCCCCCCATCCAGATAGACGAGTACCTATTTTTCTTTTAATGAGCTGGAGGAGGATAACACATGCTTGATATAAATCACCTTCGGTAAGTACCTCTTCCTTTGTGTAACGAACTGGAAGAATTAAGGGTTCAGTCCCACATGGGCCCTTCAATGTATGATTTTTTTTAACGAGTCTAGAGAAGGTAAACTCAGTGATTTTTCATGTTTAGAGAGTTTGAAAAGAACTTAAAGACGACTCCAGTGTTGTTCTTTTTCTTAATGTTAGTCTTGTGAGGCTGAAAAAGAGATAAATTATCACTCAAAAGATGCCCTTTCAAACCTTTTAACAAGTGGGAAAGGAAGCAAGATCACTCGACAATATTTTCATGTTTAGAAAGTCTGAAAAGAGCTTAAAGACGACTCCAGGGTGTTCCTTTTTCGTATAACCTTTACGAGTCCAAAAAAGTGATAAAAGTATACTTGGTTACATTCTCATGTATTTACGAGCGCTAAAAAGAACAAAGACTAAGCTCGGTATTGGTTTCATTTTTAAACAAGTTTGAAACAAAATTAAACTATTCTTGTTAATTCCCAACGTAATTTCCAAAGGTTGGGATACCCATGGATGGTTGGTACTCTACCCCCAGCTTGAAAAGCTAAGAGATTAACTCCAGAATGATAATCAAAGGCTGGAGACATGCCCCCCAAGCTTCATTTCATTCACTGACTTTAAGGTTGTCACCAATTTCTGTACTAGATGGAGAAAAAGGATAAGGGTGGATGAAATGAAGATTCAAATACGAGACCTAAAAAAAGACTCGAATCGACATCTATGAGATCTAGAGGAAAGACTCGACTTGACGGGAGAGGTGACTGTTTCATTTTTTAACGAGCTTGTCACAGGAAAAGAACTATGCTCAAGACTCTGAGTTTAGTCCCCAGATTTATGTTTAATTTTTTAATGAGCTTGCTACAGAGAGGAAAACTATGCTCGTGACTTATGTTTCATTTTTTAACAAGCTTTCCATAGAGAAAAAAAAACTATGCTCATGGCTTCTGCTTGATGATGGCTTCCAAGAGGATAATTCTCTGGAAGGAATACATGTCAAGGGACAAACATCAATCATGGCTTCCAAGAGATATTCACTGGATGAAAGGAAAACACTCTGGAAGGAACACATGTCGAGGTCCGTGATAGGGGTAAGGATATTAGGCTCCAATAGCCCTACCAAAGAGATCACCATGTCAACTACCGGATCTAAGTCATCGAAAGTTGAAGTCATGGGAGACAATGCCACATAATTGACTTGTGGTAGGGGTGATACCGACTGCATATAAGACCTATTTAGGGAGGCCATTGGGTTGGTAATCAAGTCAGGACCAACAAATTAAAGTTGATCAATAGTCACCATTCTTCCATCATGAGGGAAATATATCAGACGAAAACAAGTGGACACAATAGCTTTCATGGCATAGACATAATATTGCCCAAGGAGTAAATCGAAATCCAAGGGGTCCCAGACTACCATAACATCAATAAAGACAGTTTTCCCTCCCAAAGTTATAGGAAACTAAGGAAGGATCCCTAAAGGGTGATTTTTTCTTCTATTAAAATTGAACAAAGTCTGGGTAACCGGCACAAGATGAGGATAACCCAAAGCTTGCTAAGCAATAGAGGACAAAATACTAACAGACAAACCTTCATCTATCAGCGCATGAGGAATGTCCCGACCACAAACCTATACAATAATCTTGAAAGGAATGTGAGAGGGAAGACGAGGTCAAGTTAGCACACCCCAATCAAAAAGGATGGCCTCATTACTTGGAGGGGGTTTTGCGGGAGAGGGAGGAATGCCCCCCGGCATGGTAGATTATGTATCAACGAGAAAAATGTGGGTAGAATCTGGTTTACTCTCTAGCGGGAGAGTAGGATCGATTGATAATGACATCAAATCGACCACCTTGGTTTCATTCTCCAAGGGGAGAATCGGGTCAACAGGTGGAAATGGAACGACCGCTTGGGTTGCACTCTCTAATGGGAGAGCCAGATCGACCGAAGATGGGATCAAATCAACCACTTTGTCAACTGGTTCAACTAAGGATGTGACCACATTGACGACATGATAGACCGGACTGATCGATGAAGGTACCAGAGCAACCACTTTGGCACTCGTCAGAGGAGGAGTGGGATTGACCACATTGGCACTTTTCATATGAAGGGTGGGACTGACCAATGACGGGACTGGATCAGTCACTTGGGTTTCATTTTTCAGATGAAAAGTGGGGTTGATCGATGACGGAACTGGATCGGCTACTTTGGTTAGTGCTTCAACCGAGGATGAAACTATATTGACCACCTGATCAATCGGACTGACTGGGGATGGAACCAGATTGACCATTCCATCAACTAACAATGGGTTGGGAGAAATCTTACGATAACCAGTTAGGAGTTGAATCTTTTCCAAAAGAGAATAAGCCTCATCCATAAGAGGACAAAGGTGAGAGTCACCTTCGCATAACATACAAGGAAATTTGACATTTGTCTTCTTCTTACCAACCTTAACATCACTAGTTGACAGGGTATCACCAACATGTCCAGCAGGGGCTGATGACATGGAGGAACACATTTCTAAGACCTTGGGAAGACCAGAGCAATCCCTTTGAAAGTGATCACCCTTACAAAGACTGCAAGGGAATTTGGGTTTTAGATTCTTCATTTTAATCTTGTCGACCTCATCAACACTCCCAGTATGATTAATAGTAGTTGGTTGCTTGGATCCAAGATCTGATATGGTTGGAGGCTTGGTCCTTTTCGGGTTCTTCTTCTTCTTCTCTTTTTGTTCCTTCTTCTTCTTATCAACCTGGCTACTTGCTTTAGATATTTCACTAAGCGAAGAAGGAGAAAGGGAAGGAGACTTAATAGGTGAAGAAGGCGAAAAGCCGACAAGAGATTGATGTGTGGGTGGTGTACTTACATATGAAACATTAGGTGCAGCTGAAGCACTGGGAAGATTTGAGATCACCAGAGTGGGGAACAACCAAACTAGTAATCTGATGGAGAGCCTCAAAAGACTCAGTGTGGCAATGTATAGAGGACCAATGTTTCCAAAAGAAGGAAAGGTGAAAGGTTTCCCGGGACAAGGGGTTCCTCCATTAGTACTCCTAGGTGTTGATGTCGTTAACACTGACTCGACCTAAGGTCCACTAAGTAAAAAAAACAACACGCGCTATGAATCTAAAAAGCAAACAATCAAACAAAACTTACCACAATGAAACCACTAGTTGGTGGTGAAATCCAACGTCGTGAGATCAATATAGGAAGGGGCGAGGATAGAGCGGGTGGATCGATTACATTGGTGACCTACTTAACGGACTTACACCTTGGTGCAATATTCCACACAATAAATGTGGATTTTCCCTTCAAGGAGCCCAAGTGAGTTTGATCGATGTCTATTCCAGGTATAGTGAGGCTCTCCTTCATCGTCACCTTGTGTAAGACACTGAAGATTATGGCTACTAAGGTCACCAATTTGTAGTTAGCCCCTGGGCGGGTACAGTCAACAGTCCAGTCCGAATGTATGGGCAGGATAACAAGTCCTAAATCCTTTAATATAACTGAGGACAAGTGGACCGGTAGAACTCCAAAGGACCACGAAAATCCCCATTGGAGTCGCCAATTTCTGTTACAGGAAAATCCCCCTGCGGACAAGTGAATTCCCTCTTGGATCCTAAACCTTTAAGATCAAGACAAAAAGGTGCTAACTTTGATCAACGACATCCCTTTAAACCTAGATAAGCTAATCTATAGAGAAGAGGAAGAAGATGTACCTTTTTATGATGTTTGTCCTCGCCCAGTCCAAGTTGAGCTCTGATCTCCAAGCTCTTCAACAAGTCCTGCAATCCAATCAAAGAAAAAGCATGTTTTCTATTCTACTATGATTAGTTTGAAACTAGATCTATCCATTAAATACAAGTTCATGTAGGTATACACAATCTTGAAAGAAACAAGCCAATCACATGTATTAATGAGAACTCAAAAGAGATACTTACAGACCATTGATAAAGCTGCAACAGCCTGTTCCAGCTCTCCTTGTCCAAACCCTTGCTCAAATGATCCACAAACAAAATGACTATGCTTCACTGATTATCTCCCTTATGAGATCATAAGTTTGATGCCTTCAATGTCCTATTTCCTTATGAGATCATAAGTTTTATGCCTTCAATGTCCTCTTTCCTTATGAGATCATAAGTTAGGTATTTCTCAATTTCTCCATTTCCTTCACCATGAGAAGGCCTCCTTATATAAGCTTGGAGAGGCCTAACCACCTTAGAGATTCTTGGGATAGGTTGAGGATATTTCTCCATCAGTTGTGGATCCTCCCTAAGATCCAACCTTGACCTCAGATTCGAATCCAACTGATTTTAGATATAAGGGGTATCTTTCCCTGATTTTCTCAATGGATAACACTCCCCCAAAATGGTGCACAAAGCGCTACAATGCTCCCCAAAAGGAGGTCAAGGAGTGCTAGTGCTCCCTGATAGTGGGTAGGGGAGTGCTGCCTAATATTTCCTCAAAAAATCCCAACTCTCCCCCAGAATGGTGCACAGAGTGCTACAATGCTCCCCCAAAGGAGGGAACGGAGCACTAGCACTCCCTGCTAGTGGGTAGGGGAGCGTTTCCCTTCAAAATTCATTTTTAAGTGGTCTTTCTCAAGTCAAAGTCTGTGTACTCTTTGTCAAATGATTTCTCATTCTTTAACCAATCTCTGAGGGTGTCTTCAAGTGTTCCTTGTGATTTCGTTCGAGACACGACATAGGCAATATGAGAGTATGATGTTTGCGACACTTGCGGACAAAATGCAACACTTGCGACACTTGTAACGATGACAATAGGTCATCATTGAAGTGAGTAATTTTGATGTATAAAAATGTGTGACTACTGCCTCCTTTGCAATATTGATTATTGGATTAGCATCAAACTTCTTTAAGTCTTCAAGGGGGCATAGGTAGGGCTTCCCACTTTCACCCTACATCTTTATTTTGGTAGTAGAGGAATTAAGTAGAGCCATTGGTGAAGCTATGAGAATGAGGAGAATCAAAGGTATGAGACTTGGATCTGAGGCACTCAGACACTTATTGTTTTTAGATGATGTTCTACTGTTATGTTTTGGATAAAAAAGGGAGGGTTGGTGTTTCAAGAACTTTTTACACCTTTATAACAAGGCTATAGGCATGGAAATAAATGAGAATAAGTTTGTATTTTATACAGTTGGTTTGGAGGGTATTCAGGATTTGGGTATTGGAGGGTGTTTTCCTTTTCAACATTTAGACATGTTAGAAGGGGTTAAATATATAGGCTTTACCCTTAAGCCAAATTTCTAAGGAAAGGTAGATTGGTACTAGATCTTGTATAAAATTGAAACACACATTTTTTTTGGAGAAATATATGGCTCTCTAGTAGAGGTAGATTGATTATGATAAAGTCTTTGTTAGAATCTATTCAAATTTATTAGCACACCCTAGCTCATATACCCAAAGATATTCTTAAGAAAATCAGAAAGTTTTGTTTTATTGTTATGTGTCAAGGGGGCATTGAGTACAAAGGGAATCATTTGGTTAAGTGGTAGAGGATTGCATCTACAAAATCCTTCAAGGGTGTGGGTTGAGGAACATACATTTATTTGGTAAATCTCTCGCAACAAAATAATTATGGAATGTCATCACAAAGGACAACAAGTGGAAAATGATTCTTATACTTAAACACATTTCTCCAAAGACTCTCTTGAACTATATTAGAAAGGAAAGGAAGATTATAGTGAATGTATCCAACCAGTGGAAGTCATTGACACTAGTATTCCTAGTGTTAAGAGGAAAATATCTATGGCAAGGGATAAACCACAACAGAAGGAATGACACCCATAAATCAACTTTAATCTCAAGTATGCTAGATAAATAAAAATGATAACAAGAGAAGGATATGATCTTACCTCGTCCGAACGTTTGAAGAAGGCCACGGTTGAGCTCACGACTGAAATCTTGATGCCTGCAAATTTTTCTCAACAACCAAGATACACAAGCATATAAAAATTATATAGAAAGTTGGAATATAAACTAGCATAATCCATTAACATCTATAACAAATATGCCCATGGAAAGTAACACAAATATTTGCGACATATAATTGGACGAGAAAGGAGTATTTCTATTAATGTAATCAACAGAAGTATATAGGTGAAAAACTTTTGAACAACACGTATCTAAATTGAGAAACTAAGTCCCTCTAGCTGGGCCTTCACTACTTCAATCCTCCACAAAGGAAATCTCACAAGTAGTAGGAGCAATTGAGTTTCTCCTTCTTAAGATAGGAGGAGCTTGGGGTCTGAACCCAAGAAGTTCATAATTTCAAGGACAAAGGGATGTAAACTCAATATGAAGTGAAATTTCTCCAGAGAGTCTTTGCTCTTAATGATGTTTGTCTTCAATATTTGTATATGGATCAATTTATAGCCTCCAAATGGAATTGAAGGGTCGAGTCAGAGCGTTTCCAGTATATGGAAGGTCAAGGATCATGGAACTCGTGACATGGCATGGAAACCCACATATTTTTCATTTTTGAGCACAAAACCTGATGTACGCAGGCTATAATGGAGAAACCTACGTATACATAAGTTTTCTAACTGTGGCCCGCGTATATGTGCAAAACTTGGAATTTTTTACTCTGGAATGAACAAAAAAGAGAAACTTGAGTCTGCAGAGGGAAATGGAAGGCCACCAAAGCAAGATGCATGGAGTGTGGAAAAAAATATGCTATAACAGATGGCCCCTAATGTGCGAGGTCAGAGGAGAAAACACGATGGATGAAATACATTATAATTCCCATAAGTCAAGTAATGAGGACCCAGTTGGAAAAACTAGTCACTCGTGAGAATATCACAATTCTTATTGACTCTGTACACATGGTTGCCAATCTGGATTACACTACAGATCCATGTGGATATATAACAAATAGTTGTTCATGGCCATGAATAGGAAATACAAAGTAGGCATATGCCATAGGTTGTCATACTCACGAACAAGACACAGTGGAGTCCAGTCTCAAAATCAACTGAAGATATCTGTATACTATGAAGTACAATATCATTTTCCATGTTCACTGAAGTCATATAGGTATTGGTCCGATGAAGGACAACAACTGATATGAGATCATGCTACTATGAATTGGAGGTCTTCTACACTATCCACTGAAGGTGAAAGTCTACATCATGTGAATAAAGGAGTTGAAGTCAAACACAATGAGACTTCATTTGATTACCGGTCATCAAGGTACACCGTTAACAAACACAATACATCCCATCGATAATGAAAGTAGGTGTCAAGGCACCAAGTACATTCCACAAGTGTAAATATGGGTTTCGTGGATTTTCGACACTCTTCAGCTCATTCGTGCATCCGATAGATATTTACTATCATTGGCATATAGGGTAGGTTTTCACCCTGCTTTGCATTTTTTCATCATCTTATGATCGTGATTCATATGCCCTAGCTATGAACCCATTTTTTAGTGACACATAACCTTCTTATTGATACTAGAAGTGTCTTTATTAAATGGTAGAGACTTACCAAACATGGGTACCCTAGTTAGAACACTTCTAGAGTCACCAATTCTATTATGAGGAAAATCTCTATGGCACAGGGTAAACCACAACATACAGAACGAAACCCAGAAATCAACTATAATCTTAAGTATGATAGATAAATAGAAATTCTTACAAGAGAAGGCTAGGATCTTACCTCGTCCTTACGTTCGAAGAAGGCCATGATTGAGGTCACAACCAAAAGCTTTATGCCTGCAACTTGTTCTCAACAACCAAGATACACAAGCATATATAAATTATATAGAAAGTTAGCATATAAAATAGCATAATCCATTAACATCTATAACAAATATGCCCATGGAAAGTAATACAAATATTTGCAACATATAATTGGATGAGAAACATTTTTTTCTATTAATGTAATCAACATAGGTACATAGGTGACAAACTTCTGTAACAACACATATCAGAACTGAGAAACTAAGTCCCTCCAGTTGGGCCTTCACCACTTCAATCCTCCACAAAGGCAAGCTCACAAGTAATAGGAGCAATTGAGTTTCTCCTTCTCAAGATATGAAGAGCTTGAGGGCTGAACACAAAATGTTCATACTTTCAAGGAAAAAGGGCTGCAAACTCAATATGAAGTGAAATTTTTCTAGAGTGTCTTTGCTCTCAACGATGTGTGTCTTCAACGCTTGTATATGACTCAATTTATAGCCTCCAAATGGAATTGAAGGGTTGATTTAGAGCGTTTCCAATATATGGAAGGTCAAGGATCATCGATCTAGTGACATGGTGTGGAAATTCGACACATTTTTAATTTTTGAGCACAAACCCCAATGTACGTGGGTTGTAATGGAGAAACCTGTGTATATGCAAGTTGTTTAACTGTGGCCTGTGTATATGTGCAAAAATTTGAACTTTTTTACTCTGGAATTAACAAAAAATGAGAACTTGAGTCTGCAAGGGGAAATGGAAGGCCACCAAAGCAAGATGCATGGAGTGTGGAAAAATTTGCGCCTAGTCACAGAATTTTATTTGGCATGTCAAGTGGGAGATGGATCACAAGTAATAGTGGGGGTAGATGCAATAATGGGGTGTGATAGAGACTTATTCCTCCATGATGAAATCATACAACACCTACAGGTAATTAGCACATGTACACTTAATTTGATTAATAGCCTAGATGACACATCCCTATGGTCTCAAGGTTGGAGAAAGGCAGACAATCTTGGTCTAGGAGGAAATTTGGCCAAAAGGTGGCATAAATTTTTATTAGAACTCAAGAAGGCACATATACGATTGAAAAATTTCCTGGATTAATTAATTTGGGATCTAAATGGAGCAAGGGGAAATTTTACCCCTAGTCGTGGATATTCATCTCTTTTTCGACTAGGACTAGATGATGACAAATGGTGGTGGCAAAAGATTTGGAGATTTAAGGCCCCTTCAAACTGTAATTTTTTTATGTGGATCATATTGAGCAATACATTTTTAACATGGGAATTTGTCTTGAAACAAAATGGAGTAGGTCCAAACATCTATTTTCTTCGTAAGTGCGGTGAGGAAAACACTTCACATTTGTTCTTGCATTGTAATTTTTCTCAGAAGTTCTAGGTTGAGGTTAGGGAGATTTGGGTATCTAGAACCTTTGGAAATGTGCATCCATATATACTTGTCTTAATTTTGTCTTAATGACCTCTCCTGAGAGGTGTGATATCATCTCCAAGTGCAACATCATCTAATCAAACCTTTAAAATGCTCAAGGGTGCATTGTCCAGCTTGTAGGGTTTTTTTCCCTTTCAATGGTGCATCATGTTATATGTGCAATGTCTAGGCTCATATGTCCATCGTCCAAGTTTCAAGAGGTATGGAAAGGTATTTATTTTCTATATGACTTCCCATTAGTGTGATCTAAAGTGCTTCAGGGCTCCCATTTTTTTTATTTTGTGGGGAATATGGATAGATAGAAACTCTATTTTTCTTGAAGAAAAGATGATGCCCACTTTTTAGGTAGCTTCTCAGGTTAAACTACATAGAAATCTATCGAAGATACAAGTGGAAAAATATTTAGCATGGGGATATTTCAATGGGTCTTGTCAAGGCCTATATTCTATTTGTGGAATTGGATTCATTCTACATATTTCAGAGACACACATAATTAAGGTCAAAGGTAATATAAAAAGAGGAACAAATAACCAGGGGGAATTCAAGGCCCTGTTTTACTTACTAAATTTTTCTTTGGACAAAGGGATTGATAAGCTTTAGGTCTTGGGTGATTCATCTATGGTCATTAATTGGATGAAAAGAAGCCTCTGAGTACAAAATAATTCTCTCCTTTCACTAGCATAGCAATTGAATGCAATATCTAATCAATTTATTTAGTCAACTATACTCATAATCTCTCAAAGGAAGGACTTCATCTACCTGGGATTTATGGCTCCTTGGAAGAAGTACAATATGGCCAAACAATTGTTTTACAGTAGTTTTATTTTAATGATTTATGAACTCCTTTTGAACCTGTAATTTGTCAATGCACACGATTGTTAAAGTCTACTATTTGTTTCCAATTACTTGATAGATAATATATGTGATATTATGAAAGTTGTGGATATTGGAACTATATTGGAAGCTTGTAAATATATCTACCTCTGGATGATATTTTTTTTACTGTGCCTAGAGCACTTGAGTATTGTATTTTTGTTTACCTCAAATAAAAATATGTTTTTCTTCTTAGAAACAAAAGAGTTGGAAATAAAAGGGTCCTTCCCCATGGTTAGAGTGGTCGACCTTGAGGGTGCTAACCCAAAGCTCATTGTTCCCTTAGCCTAGACCTTAGGTACCACATTCCCCTTTTTACCCTTCTTTATCACATGAACCCATTCACCATTGTCACCAAAAAAATGATGCCTTTTGGGCTTGCAAAATTGGGTTTGAGACCTAAGGGGTATCTAAGGAATTAGGTTTAAAGAGAAGAGAACAATCCCTAATCCCATGCTTATGGATTTGTCACCAAAAATAGGTATTCAAGAGCTTGATACACCTAAAAGGTTTCCTAATGACCTTATTGCCAATTTTGATGAAGACTTGTTCTTTCAAATCTTGGGATAGATTGACCTTAAGGAAAATATGCATTTGAGGACATGGGATAAAAGATTGATGGGGATGATGAAAACTAAACTAATTGAGAGAGTATGTAATGTGTTCTAATAAATCCCATAAAGAAATCAGAAGGGTTGGAAACTCAACCCAAATAGGACAATGCCACTAGACATACTCAATGACAAAGAAATCCTCATACCATGTTGACTAGACAACAAGGGTATTACAACACATCCAAGGGCTCACATAACCACCTCAATGACATGATTCTCTTCCTTAAAGGTGAATTGAAAGAA
>JASDQU011377975.1:7532-19246 GCA_032191745.1 Picea mariana | reverse complement strand
ACTGTCTCGAACTACTATCATAAGTTAACGAGAATTTCCATTTGATCCAAATGATGTTTGAAATGAAAATTCAGAAGGGATAATATAACCCTCCGCAAATCTTCGTTTAATGTGTATCAATGGAAGATCTCCTCGAGCCTTTCGCTAATCAATGAAAATCTCCACGGTTTGTGCATAATGAGTTGTTACCATTAAATCTTACTAATTGCATATTTAGAAAAAAGTGCGAAGGTGGCAGTGACGGTGAAGAGCGATTAACGATTAGAGATTTCGTAAAGGCGCCAACTGGACAATGCATGAAAGAGATTGCATGATGCTTGAAATGAATACTTGGAAAGGATAACATAACTCTCTGCAAATCTTGGTTTAATTCATATTAATGACAAATATTCTCCAACCTTTCGGACATTAATGACAATCTTAATGGTTCTTGCACAATGAGCCATTAGCTTTAAAGCTTAATAATTGCATATCTAGAAAGAAGTGTGAAGGTAGCAGGGATGGCGCTTAATAATTGCATATCTAGAAAGAAGTGTGAAGGTGGTGGGGATGGCGAAGAGCAATTAAACATTGCACATTTTGTCCACCCGCCAACCCACAAAAGAGATTCCAAGAAATGGCCAAGTATGGAAAGCGGTCGGGCGGGCTTCAAAATAAGGTCACAAGTTATACTCAGGAGACCTGAGGGGTCGATGGTCAAATTGTATGTCTCCGAAATTTTGATTGCAGAATGTGTAACATGGAACAGGGCACAATGACAGATTTCAGTGATCAATTTGTATATCACAGAATTTCAAGTGTTGTTTGTAGCTAACGGAACAATGGAAGTGCAATGTTGAGCAAGCCTGGCCAAGAACCGACGATGGTAATAGTGGCCAATTATGAAATGGGTAAGCGGTTGGTCAGACTCGTGATATAAAAGGATGAGACATACTCAAGATAGGGAATATTGACGGGCTTGAAAATATGGCCACAAGTTCTACTCAGGAGACGTGAGGGCTTGATGGTCAAATTGTGTAACATGGGAACTTCGACGATTAATTTGTATATTGCAGAACTTCAGGTGTTGTATATAAAAGAATAAGACATTCAAAAAAATGACTAAGTAACCAGAAAGGGAAAGCAAACAAGAAAAAATAAAGGGGAATTTGGTTGCCAATTTGTAGATCGGGGAAGTCTGGGTGTTGTTTGCAGCGACAAAACAATGGAAACACAATGTTGAGCCCACTTACCCGAGAACCCGTGATCCAAAAAGTTTGTTGAATATAAAACGGGGAAGCGGTCGATCGGACTTGTGATATAAAAGTATCAGTGGAAATATGAAGACGTGAATCCGCCAACCCCCGCACTTAGACATTTTCCGAAAAACAACTAAGTAACCAGAAAGGGAAAGCAGAGGGCAAAAAGAAAGGGGATGGCAATTTTTGGAAGAAAGAATTGGTGTAAGAAAGCCCCATTGATGGTCTTAACAGTAACTATGAAGTGCATTAAACATGTGAACAAGATCTTCAATCAAGGAATAGATAAAGCGAGCCATGTGTATAGTTTCCAGGATGTGTTTGCATAAGAGAAGCATAAAAAAGCCACAAGAAAATCAATCTTGGGATGTTTAAGTAAAATTATTGTACTATCAACTTCACTGTAAGTATAACAACAACGAATTTGAATTTTAATGTTCTGTGGTTGATATGATAGTTCCATTGGACTTCACATAGTATATATCCTTTTGTTTCAAAATATTCTTGGAGATGATTTTTTCTAAGTTCATCGATCAAGGAAAAGTGCTAAAATGAGCCACATACGACATTTGCGTTAGAGAGTTTATATTAAATGGAAAAGCAGGTCCTATATATTCTTTAAGATCATAGAAAAATCGTCAAGATCTTGAATGTATCATTAATTTTCTAGAAAGAAGAATACAACCAAGATCCAAGTAAACACCAAATGTATTGAAAGTCGAGGCACAAGGCAACGCATCAACACAACAGGCGCCAAGTGAGATCCCACAAGGGTCCATATAGTAGTACGCATTGACCTATGCATTAAACAATTTTTTGTATAAAAAAAAAACACACGTGGCATTGGTTTTCTCTTACATCTGGTATATGTTCCCATGAGAAAATAATCGAGGCCATGAGATATGAACAAAAGTTTTCCAAACACAAGACAACACAAAACCAATGGAGCTTCACCATTGTATCCCAGCTATAACCAAACCCCCAAATGGGGAACAAGAAACTTTCAATTACTATTTTACCATGAAGCAAGATCACTATGGAAATTTGTTTCTGAAAGTGCCATGTTCTATCACTACCAGTTTTAAGAATGCCAAATTTCCAATATTGTTGGAAATGCCCGATGGTTCTGCCCAAAGGAGAAATCCATTTTGACAGTTCAAAGGATGGGCCTGAGTTATTCACAGTTGGATACTTTGTATGGGTTTTTTCCTCATGCTTCCCATTTGTGGATTGAACAATCTTATGTGCTTGTACATCAACAATAAATGCACCTTCCTATATGAATTCCAATGCCGGAACTCCCCAATCTCTATAGTGAGTTTTGAAGATCTAAAGCTCATGCTTCAATCCATGTTGAGCCCTTTTTTTTCAATTAGGGCATTGAGAAAATGTAGATATCAAACCATAAACGTATAGTTGTAGATCATCTTCTTTTTTATTTGGGCACCCAAAAAATGCAGAAATCCTGCCATGGCTATATAGTTGGAAAACATTTTTCCAATTTGGGCACCCAAAAAGGTGTAGACTCCTCCAAAAAATCTACAGCTGGCCACCATTTTTTTTTCATTTGGACACCCCAAAAAATATGCAAAATTCTTACTAGGATATGCAAGAAAACATCAAAATAACAACAACAATTTGATTTGTAGTTAGATTCTCCTTGTTTTTTCAAGTGCACAAAAAGAGACAAAATCTATGTAAAGAAAATTTTACAGCCATAGATGTAAACTTCGAAGAACTTGAATCCGATGAATATTCATTTGGGTATTGAAGAAAAACTACAAACACACATGATATTTTTTCGTTTCCTGCCAAAGCTTGATATGATTTTTATTTTTTTTTCCAGCCGATATGCAATATTGCATTGTCCTCATTTAAGGTAAATTTGCTATGTATCCGAAATTCACGCAGCATGTAGAAATTGTTTGCCTTTTTCTGTAGGTATACTTCATATGACAATTCTGCTAACCCGGGAAGCACATCTTGTAATAGAGGTTGTCTAATTGTACAATGTACGATTGTGTTGCCCACGGTTCGGATGGCAACATTGAGGCAATGTCTATATATGTAAGGGAATTTTGTACTGCATCGTAGACAATCAATTGTATCATCATATATGAAAGCAGAAGCCGAAGAAGGAGAGTTGCATTTCGCACATACAGGCTCAAAGGGGGTCGAGTACGCATTCACTGCAACCAAAACACCCTCAACCAGGGCACATGAGCATAGTAGTTAATATATTGAACAATATAATATACAACTGCACAACAAAAAAAGAAAAACTACAGAAAATTGGTGAAGGCAATTTGTATGAGCAAAGAAAGGATGAAATTGTAGATGTATACGCTCAACAGTTGTAGAGCTAGTTAGTTTCTTGAGATCCTATACTATGTCTTTTCGCAATTCTGTTACAAATGTTGCTTGGGTTGTGTGAAATATCCTTGATCCAGGTGGATATCGGTGGCCACCCACCTTTTCCAACTGGATCAAAACAATTTTCTAGCAATTTTGGTAATTTACTATTTTTAGCAGCATTTTGGGTCCTGAACTTCCAGAGCCATTTTGAGGCCCTAAACAACGTTTTTTTTTGGGAAAACAGGGAGCAACATGGAATATCCTTTGATGTTTCTCACACAAAAGTTGTATTCCTCAAATAGATCTTTCTAACGGTGTATCGAGCGTCCCAAACGAAGATCGTATGCAAAAGTTACGCCCCCGAAAAGTTGACGTATCAACTACCTCCATCAGGGCCCGCAAACCTTTTGGCTTTTCATCTTCCAGGGTTAGGGTTTTGGATTTTCCTTATGTTAAAAAGGCCCTTAGAGCCTCATTGTAATGATCTTATTCTTGCGAATGCAAGTAGCTATCACATCTCTTCTCAGATATAAGTTGCCACCATTCTAGTGAATCTTTCACTCTGTATTTTTACAGTCTTTGTACATTTTCGCTCATTACTAGAAATTGTATTACTGTATCTATGTGTTTATGGTTGCATCTCTGATACATTTATGTTATATTGTTGGATATCTGATATATCTCTGTATATTTCTTTATTATATCTTCGCTCTCATTTCGTGTCGAAAATAATTCATATCAATCCTTTCTTTAACATCTATTTTCTTTGTTATATTTTTGAAGAGCATAAGTGGAAATTGCCCTTTATGCAATTGTTGTTCCATTGAGGAAAACAAATTTGAATAGGTGTCTAACAATTGCAGCTGCAACATGGAACAATGCAATAGTTGTGTAACATAACTAAGATACATGGACATGTGAAAGTAAAGGACAAAATTGGATATGGAGAACGGTACCATTGCCTTGTCGTTGTTTGACTCTCCATCTTTTATATGGATAATATGTTACGAGCCAAGTTTTCTCGCGAGTGTGAAATCTGCAACAATGGTTTTGATCGGGTAAGTGTCGTTGCTCTGTGCAAGTTGGTTGATAGTTGTGTCCGGGATGAAACGATATTCTGAACAAATAGGGAGATTTTTTTCCACAATACTTGTTTCGTTGAGTGATATAATCCGATCACAATCACCACGATCATATACTATTTTGGGAAATATATTAAAATTTGTAATGGATATCCCATTACCTGGCAATATCTTTTCTACATGTTTCTGGACAAGTTGTGTGGGAATAGTTGGTGTGACTGTCATCAACGCTTCGTTGTCTATCATGTTAGCACGCATAATGGATCTGGTTTTGTTTTCTTTGTCCAAGTAGGTGCTATAGACGACCATTATGTCCCCGACGAACACTTTTCTAGTTCGACGGTTGTTCAAGCCCTCTATTGATAGTATTTTGGGTGTTATAAGTTTAGACCTGGTGACATTTTTTGAACACGAAAAGTAATGTGAATGGTAGTCTGCATTATTTTTTTGTTTTCTTTTTCCCTGGCATAAATATACAAGTAGACACACAACTTGGATGAAGTGTGGAGCCAGAGTTTTGAAATCAAACCTCTTAGTCTACAGAACTTGCGTTATGTTCAGTGTCTCACTTGTGCTCGTTGATACTTCTTGGGAACTGCAAAGTATGTGTTGTAGATGACATCAACATATTTACCATGGCATAGATGAATAAATAGATGAGGATATTTGTTTGGTAAACATATGAGGAACACAATGTATGCATCTTTACCTTTGGCCTTGTCGGTCTGTTGATGTTTGCGATGATTGACTGCTCATGGCCATGTCACTAGTCCAACTTTTTCTAATGCAAGCATCTGTAAATGAACATCAGAAGGACTAAATAAGCATGTGCATTGTATATTGTCCACAATTGTTCTGAATGTCACATACAAGGTCAAAGGAGATGGAATATGAAATATGGTGTCAAGGGATACTTAGGAAACATGAGGACCCAATGGTCAAATTGTATGCCTCGGATTTTTTGACTGCAAAAATGTGTAATAGGGAATAGGGCATGATGGGGGGGGTTACGACGACCAATCTGTATATTGTGGAACCTCTGAAGCTAGAGGTGAAATCTTGAATCCGCCAACCTAGGAACTAGAAAGTGGGAAAATTAGAAATGGGCAGGGAAATGTTTGGAAGCGGGAAGTATCAACAAAGGCCCATTGTTGCCAAATCATCGTTTTCTAGTCCAATATTATATGCACCCACCCATTTTGTGTGTTTGATTTACTAGCACAGTCAGTATACCTTTTCAAAGATTATGCTTCAACCCCCTCTACTGTGGCATATAAGAATTCATCTTCTTGTCCAACCAATCTGTTTCTTCCAATGTAGAAACGTCGAACATACAGTGGACATGAAGGTAAGTTAGTATGCAGAAAGACATGTAAAAGGAAAGACATATAGTTCTATTTATTTCAATGTAGCAGCAAAGAGAATATAATTCACATGAGGATAAGTTACTATGTAGAAAGATACGTAGTATCTACATACAGTAAAATAGGTGCAAAACAGTAGAACAAGTAGAACAAATATACAGACAATAAATGAAATACTAAACATTGGAATATGAAATAAGAGTGGAGGCATGCACCTTTGCAACTCCTCCTCTACATTCGTGGCAAAGAGTCCATCGTCTTCTCCAGCCACTCTGTTTGTTTAAATGTAGTAATACAGAAAAATACAATGGACATGAAGGAAGTTGGTATGCAGGAAGACATGTAAAAAAAATAAACAGAGTTCAACTTATTTCAATGTAGTGGCACAGAAAATACAAAGGACATGAAGATAAGTTATTATGTACGAAGATACACAATATCTACATACAATAATTTAGGTGAACACATATACAGACAATAAATGAAACACAAAACACTAGAATATGAAATAACAGTACAAGCATGTGCCTTTGTATGTCCTCTTCTACACTTGCGGTAAAGACTCATTTGTTTTCTCCATCTATTATGTTTGTTTCAATGTGGGAACACACAAAATACAATGAACATGAATGGAAGCTGGTATGTAGGGGAGAACAAGTAATATGTACATATAGTAAATGAGAATCAACGAATAGAATAAAAGNCTGCGGTAAAGACTCATTTGTTTTCTCCATCTATTATGTTTGTTTCAATGTGGGAACACACAAAATACAATGAACATGAATGGAAGCTGGTATGTAGGGGAGAACAAGTAATATGTACATATAGTAAATGAGAATCAACGAATAGAATAAAAGATAGTTAAAAACATGAACCTTTTCTTTTCTCCATCCATGGTTGTAATTATATAAAGTTTTTCCTGCCCAAAATATATTGCAAGCCAGAAAATATAAAGAAAATGCATGACCATAGCTAAATGATTTTGGTTTTCTGCAGTAAAGTATCCAAATATGCTTTGAGACATGGAAATATAATTTTGCAGTATCTTTGGTGTACATCTCATATTTCAAGTACAAGACAAATTGTACCGTGGTCACACCAGTTTGTGTACATGATAAAGAGGTTGTATTGTGATATGGGCACATTTCACCATATATGGTTAATAAGTGCATTTTTCACATGTTTTATCTTAACAAAAAGACAATGGACATTGTAATTGCACATGCATTTGTCCAATTATTTGTTATGCCACTATTTTTTATCATGTCAACCCTAAAGTATCCTAGAATGATAATGGTTTCATCCAAATGTAAATGGTGTGATGCATTTGAGAACACATTCATTATGCTAGCTATGTTTCACGCCAAACAACATAGAAACTGAATACTCCAATTTGCAATCCACGGAACACCACTCTTGTTAGCACCATCTCGGTATCCTTTTCTTCTACAAGAAAATTTTGCAAAGGCATTTAGGTATGGTCCAGAGCTAGGAAAAAGAATTGGAGCAAAATTTAAGAGCAGGATAGGTAGGCATGGGATAGGCACCAGATCTCGACTTCACCAGACACGACAAATGACAGAACCACAGGTCCACTTGCGGGTGCGGGACTTGAACACCGCAAAGTGTAAAAAAAACATCTCCAACTATCGATGCAGGACCCCAACCCTGCAAAGCTAAAGTAAAAAAAGAAAATAGCAAGCAACAAACCACCGAGCAAGCACGAACATGCCCAACTGCATCCCCAGGACCTCAAACTCGCAAACTTGAGCCAAACAACAACAAGCAGCAACCGACGAACCAACGAATCAAGGAACAAGCAACAACCACTGAACTAGTAAACAACATATGTATCTCCAATGATTACCAAACTGCAACCCAAGCATAGAAGGAACCTGAAACATATGACGAGCATGCCAGTAGAAATAATCAAACATTCTTACTTGCAAGCTGCAAACAGTGGACAACAAAGAATGAATAGAAATGAAATTATGGCATTGAAACTTACTCTGAAACGATAAATGACAGAAGCGTAGGTTGAATTGTGGGTGCATCACCTGGACCCCACAAAGTAAAAAAACCCAGCTCCAACTGCGCATGCACGACCCCAACCCTGCAAAGTTGAAGTAAACAAAAGCAAGCAACAAGCACCAACATGTCCAACCGCAGGCGTAGGTCCTCAACCTTGCAAAGTTGAACCAAACAACAACAAGCAACAACCGTCGAACCAATGAACAAGAAGCACCCACCAAAGAAGTATGAAACATACAATGGCTATGCAACTACAACATTGTATGGAAAAAATCGAGGAAAAATGTACTCTAAGAAGGCTATTTAGGTAAACATTTAAGGCTGTCAGGTTGTTTAAGGGCCTTGTGGTATGCAAACATTTAAGTTGTTAGGCTTGTTTAAGGACCTTGCGCTATGTAAATATTTAAGTTGTCGGGCCTATTCAAGCACCTCAAAAAAAGTGTTAATGCTCTAAACCTTCGGTATGTAAACATTTCAATACAAATAGAAATAATAATAAAAGGACATATTAATATGAAGTCAACAAATTATCGATCACTATAGTCCCTCTATACCTTCGGTAGGCACTAATAATAATAAAAACATTAAAAAACAACTTCGATGCTCATAACTTCGGTATGTAAACATTTCAGTAAAAATGTAATAAAAATTAAAAAAGAGCGTCTAAGCTCAAAACTTTGGATATCTAAACATTTACAACATTGGGAACAACAAAGTTTGCAATAAGACCTCCAATATATTCTCCAATGAGACGATGACATATAAGGTTTTTTTTTATTATATAAAAAATAATGTTTTTACTTCTATAGTGCAAACAATACAGATGGTGCAGAAATTTATAGTCAAATGACATATTAATATGAAGTCAACGAATTATCAATCACTATAGTCCCTCTACGCCTTTGGCAGGGACTTAATAATAAAGCGGAAAAATGTTTTGTTTACATAATAATAGATTTCAAATCATATTGAAAGAGACACGTAAAGCCAATCCAAAAATAAAGGTAAGATATTCTTTATGATTTAAGAAAAGTTTTAATAATAATTGATTTATTTAAAGTAAACATGTTATAAATAAGTGTTCTTGGGTGGAGATGTCTCTGTTGAAAAGTTTTTGATGCATAGATTTGAATTACAATATTTGTAGTCAACATGAATCAAACACTATAACTTTGCCTTTATCATGGACTAATAATAATTTGAATATAAGTAAATCCAAACATAAAAATAAGATATTTTTATGATTTGAGAAAAGTTTTAATAAATAATTGATTTACTTAAAATAAACATGTTATAAATAAAGGTTTGAATATAGGTAAAGAGGATAATTGATTTGTTTTTCTTTTCTTTTCCACACAAAAAAAATCTAAAATTTTATTTATAAAAATTAAATATAAATATTTTTATTTTTTCTTAATTTTAAGTTAATTGATTATTTGATTTATGATTAATATAGTTATCAATGTTTCCCCGGATGGGGTGTTAGTGCGGTACACTCGGCATACGATGGAGGCAGGCACCAACCACCGAGGCATGGAGCCATGTGACGGGCTCGTGCCACCGCCCACCACCCTCCTCTGCAATTAAATAGCCATTACTACGACTTGAAGGGGCATTTATGAAGTCTCCCTCTCCTTATTCGTGTCTTTGTATGGCTTGGTTAATGGTGTTTGTCTCTCATCTCCGCTTGCGTCCCGAAGGGCTCCTCCCTTCGCAGCCATGGCCTGATTTGGCTCGAATTCTCTGGCTCGATGCTGCCCCTGCTCACCCCTAGGCCATATACCTCTGCCTGGTGCGCCTAATCTCCTCGGCCAGTCACAATTATTACCTTATGCCACGTCCAAGGGGAAGGTCGCGGAGGGGCTCTCCCTAGAAGCCTCGCCGACCCTCGGTCTTGCCTCCCGACTCACCTTCCACCCCCTCCAGTCTGAGATTTTCATTGCTTCCTCTCACGCTCCGGCGAATTCGCAGTTTAATTGTATGGCAATCATCCCCCGAATGCCAAGCTCATTCTCGCGTCTCTTTCTCGAGCCTCCTGTGGATTTCACTGCCCCCACACCAGTCCTTGACCCTCTGAGAAACTCAGGAGGCGAACCTCCTCCTCCTCGTAAGCCTGGGAATGCTGGATACCAGTTCACTGATTCCTTCAACAACGCGCAGTTCAGAGATAGCCTGGCCATCCTTCATGGTTTGGTCTTTGAACTCCGCCAGGGGGTGGAGGACCTCCAATTTCGCCTACAAGCTACAGATGAAAAGGTGGCGGTCTTTCTTCAAACTCTCTCCTCCATGCACGAAGCTTTCTCCTCGGACCCAGTAGAAGCAACCCCAATGAAGGAACCCAGTGCAACTCCAGGTGAAGGACATGACAAGGTGCAACACTCAGCAGAGATTGGACTGGAGCAGGATGGGCGCAAGAGCAGTGTTGTGGAGGTGGAATCAGCAAGGAAACCGCTGCAAAATGCTACGACAAGTGTTGATGGAATCGTGTGCGACGTGAAAGTTGAAAAGCAGTGGACAGATCGGGTGACGTATGTCGAGGAGGAGCCTTGGATCGAGGACCTCCACGCCACTTGGCCAGGTTATCTACCAGGTGTCTAGGTCTATAGTTTTTTTCGAGGTCTTGTCAGCCTCTTTTAGTTTTAACTCATGAACAATTTATCTAAGACTATTTTTCTTAGCCAAAAAAAAAATATAGTTATTAATGTTAGTATTTTTGTTGTGATCTATTTTAACCTCAAGTTTTACACTCTAAAAAAAATTTTCATCTCTAAAGATTTGATCCCTCTCGATTAAGATGGATCTATGTTGGTTTAATATATTAATGTTAAAGTATTGAAAATATTAATATTATAAAATAGATTAAAATATTAAAAAATACTAATATATTTTTTAATATATAATATTAATACATCAAAAGTCTAGGGAGGTATACATACCCTATCCCCTCTGGATTTGAATCTGTGACCTCCAATGAGGAAAAACATATTCTTAACAATGTAGTGAGAAAAAACATATTCTTAACAATGTAGTGGAAACCAACATAATTTGAAACTTGAACCTAAACATCACCTAGATAACATCAAATAATCCCAACCCGATTCCCCTAAATAATTAAAAAAAAAATATATAATAGTTACACATCCTAATGGTTAACCACTACATTATTTTAATGATCTATTAATTAAAGTTAAAAAAAAATTGAAACAAAAAAAATTCAAACCAACATATATTTTTTAATATATTAAAATATTTTATAATATATTAATATTATAAAATATATTAATATATATTAATATATATTAGTTTTTAAATATATTAAAAAAATATTATTTAAATGTGTTATGTTACTCCCTCATACTGCTAGCCTTGGTAAAGCTCGACACAATTATTAATATTAATATTTATTTTACCTTGTTTAATAGAATCACAACAATAAAGTAGTTTTTCAAAGGATTTGATTTATAGTCTCCTCTTCTCTTTCTTAAAAGAGTCTTTTTACAATAGAACTAATATAAATGAGGTTGTTTTTAGAGTAGTCATCATATCGATGTCTATGTTACACCCCCTTTGGAGATGGAATAGTTACATTTGAGAGATATTTAGGTGTAGGTTTTGTTAAGTTCTTGCTTAATCCTATTTAGTGT
>JASDQU011377973.1:5622-19963 GCA_032191745.1 Picea mariana | reverse complement strand
AAACACAATGTCACATAAGGTCAGAGACCAGATAACGACAAAAGCAAGCTATAGTAACACACAAGAAGTATGATACAATAAAAATACAAGTACTCGTGCACAGATGATTTTATGCATAGTACTTCTTCAAGTACAACCCATTCCTGGGTTCACTCAAAGGGATACCATCGTAATATACTAACTCATAATCCCCTTTTTCCAAAACTCGTCGAACGATATAAGGACCTCACCACATAGCTTCGAATTTTCCAGCTCCTAGCATATCTCGATCTTGTTCATAGAGGAGAACAAGATCTCCTTCGGAGAAAACATGAGGCTTGACATGTTTGTCGTATTAGGCCTTGACATGCTTTTTCTAAGCTTCTATGACTAGGGTGGCATGGCGTCGAGTTTCGTCTAATCGCATAAGATACAATAGACGTTCTTCCTCAACAGAAGTGTTTGGTAGGAGTTCAACAACTAGTTTTAAAGAAGGTATCCCGCATTCAATCGGGAGAATGGATTCCACACCATAGACTAACTGGAAAGGTGTAAACCCAGTAGTGGACTTGACGGCTGTCCGATAAGCCCACAATGCCGATAAAAACATTGTGTGCCAACTTGTTTTATGAATCCCTATCATTCATCGGAGCATAGTTATGAGAACTTTGTTAATTGCTTCGACTTGGCCGTTGGCTTGTGGGTAATAGGGCATTGATTTATCATGGCGAAGACCCAACTTTTCAATAAGTTTGGACATCATGAAGTTCCTAAAGTGGCTACCGTGATCAGTGATGATAGCTTGGGGAACACCAAAACGAGCTATGACGTGATTAAAAATGAATAATGTTGTGGTCTTTCCAATGTTGCCAAATGTCGGCATCGCCTCGACCCATTTTGTAAAGTAATCGATGGCTAAAATAATGTACCCATGCCCCCCGGTCGAGTGAGGGTGACATGTCATGAAATCGATGCCCCATTTCGCAAAGGGACCAACTGAGACCACAGGGTGAAGAGGAGCAAGATGTGACCGTATCTTCTAATTATAGGTCTGGCAAGCATGGCATTTTTGAATGGTGATTATGCAGTCGTTAAATAAAGAAGGCCAAAAATACCCTGCTCGTAAGAGATTCTGGGCAGTAGCATACCCAGACATATGACCACCATAGGCTCCAGAATGGCAGTCATTCAGAGCTCTCTCGGCTTCGTCAAATGTGAGGTAGCATCAAAAAATGGAGTCAATCCCCCGATGATAAAGAGTATCTCTGAGGATAATATATTGACGAGCTTGGTATCGTATTCGACGTCGCTCAATACTAGACAAAGTTGGCAGAAAACGCACTTATGAGGATTCAAATGTATACGATAGAATCGACAGCAGACGAAAATGGATAAGAGGTGGGTTGGGTGATCGACTCGGCACATTGAATGAGCGGTAAATCATCCAAATAGGGTTGGACAATGTGATTGATATCATGGAAAGCATAAGACATAGCGCGTTGAAAAGTTGCGCCAACGTTCTTGAGACCGAAAGGGAGTTTTCAATAGGCAAAACTACCCCAAGGACAAATAAAAGCAGTCTTATGTTGATCCTCGGGAACAATGTTGATTTGATTATACCTGGAGAAACCATCCATGAGAGAGAAGATTTCACTTTCGGTGCAATCGTCGACAATCTGATCAACGAAGGGGGTAGGAAAGTTGTCTTTGGGACAAGCTTTGTTGATATCCCTATAATCAATGCATACATGAATAGTTCCTTGTTTCTTGTCGATGGGACAATATTAGAAACCCATTCTGTGAGAGCCACTGGATAAATAAAGTCGGCTTTAAGAAGTTTCTCGACTTCGAGTTTGATAGCAGCTGCTTTATGTGGGTGAACTGGATGAAGGCGTTGTTGGACGGGTTTAGTGTCGGGGTATGTCTTGATCTCATGTATCACAATCTCAGGGTCGATACCCGGCATTTCTTCGTAGCTCCAGGTGAATATGTCACAAAACTCTTTGAAAAGGGATGTGTAGGTGACGATTTCATCAGAGGAACATGAAGCTCCGATATGGACATTTTCGACGATTCTAGGTTTGACGGATATGTCGAGGGGAATCGTGGGCAAGATATTGCTTAACTTCCCTTTAGAAAACACATCATGTGTGGACCCAGGAATGGTGGAGATGACAACAACGGTTGACGGGGTCGAAATCCGTTGGTAGTTCTCAATAGTATGTTGCTCCAGAAAGAGTATGGAGTGATGATGTCCATCGTCCCAAGGGGTGTCTTCCATAATAGACATGATCATCTCATCTGTCAAAAAAATGACATTAAAAGGATCGGGGGACAACTCACCAAGAGAGGGGGTAGAAGGTCTTACTGATTGAATGGCCTGATAGGCGGATTCAACAAGACTTAATGACATTTGGTCTCCGTAACGAAGATAATCTCTAGGGTCAGGTACTATCCAGGGGTTGTGAGACGTAGGAAGTTCCTGAATCAAGGTGGAGATCATGTTGATTGAAGCAACGGACGAGCGTGGAACATCAGGCGGTGGAATGGGGAAAGTAACCATTAACAAAGAGTCTTTGATAAGGCCTACACCGACGTTCTCATAACTCGGTGGGGTTTTAGCGATGAACGGTACATTTCCATTATGTGTATCAGAATTAAAGAAGGCTAATTGGTCGATAGTGATGACCTTCCCTTGATGTGGGAAACGTACCACATGGAAAAGGGTCGACACAACTATACGCATGGAATCGATCCAGCTGCAGCCAAGCAGAAGATTGTTATCAAGGGGAGCGTCGAAGACTTCCACTTCAACTTGGACCATTTTTCCTTCTAACGTGAAGGGAAACGAAGGAAGGACACTGTAGGGCTTAAAAACATAGCCATTGAAGGATTTGAGAGTGTTCTGGGATTCATTCAAAGGGGGAGAGACAATGGCTTTCCAACAGGTAAGAGACATGACACACGTCGAGGCACCCTCGTCGATAACGGTTTGACAAATGTTTTTGTCAGAGACAATCACTTGGATCTGGAATGCGAGTTGAGGGGGTAACCTTGGAATGTGATCTTCCAAGTCAAATATTATTAAATTCGTATCCTTCGGGTCGATTCCACCAATAGCTTTCAACAGTGCCTTCCGTTGCATAGGACAACTTTGAAGGACTTCGAGAGCTGACATCGCAGAAGGTGCTTGGGCCAGATCTTCAATAATGTTGTAGTTCTGGGCAGTATGAGCATGAGGATTGAAAGCCAATTTCTGAACGACTCCCTTTGGGGGAGGTCAAAGAACTGTGTTTAGGCTCAGTCGTTCGAGATGAAGAGGACCATTGGTAGGTGGAGTCGCAGGAGAGGGTTGTACCAAGGAAGGAGGTAGATCATCAACCTTCTCTTTAGAGGGAGAATAATCTTTGGCTCGAGTAGTGAGTGCAATGTCACTCTGCTTTGAATTGCCAATACACATCAATACATAAGATGTAGTAGAAGATGAGGGTTGGTCATGAATGACCAACTGAGCCTATTGTTGAGACGGGAAGGGTTGGGACAAAACGACCGAAGCAGGTGGTTTTGGAGCTCCTTGAAGGAACTTAGTGACCTTGGCATGTCATGGACAATCCTTCGTGTAGTGATCATCACCACAGATAAAACAAGGGTATCGTGGTTTGTGCTTATCCCGATCGTCAACAGGGGTAGTTTTGGTTCGCTCTACTTGAGGAGTATTTTTTCCCTCCTTATTCTTATCACTTCCCTTTTTGGATTTGTTTTTACCGGCTGGGGTACATTGAACAACATTTACCTCAGAAGTCTTGCTGGTGGGAGGGGCAGGAGATGGAGAATTTTGAACATTAGAAGAAGCAGGTTTGGGGTTTGTGCTTGAGGTGGAATGTGGTTGGGCCTGGAAAGTGCCAACCACACCATCGGTTGCATGCGAAGCAGCTGGAGTAGTTGAAGTGGCGGAAGTGGAAGGACGAGGTAAGTCAGGTAGTAAATCATAAAGGGTACCCATTTGTGAGTAAATGAGGTCAAGATATTGAGCACGACTTATAGCCTACTCTTTCATGACTACTCCACCCATGGCAATGTCACGACCGATGTCGTTCACAAATGATTTTGTGAACCACTCTGCCAGCAACTGATAAGGATCTCAAGTTTAATGAGACGTCGTCTCCTGCGCCACTCATGGATGTGATCGGATATATGAGTGGCTTTATTTTGTTTGAAAGAAGTCAAAATCTCGGTCCCCATGTCATAACGAATCGGTAACTAGTAGTGTGTGAGGAAAGCCATAGCGAGGGTGTTGAAGTCAGAGAAGAAACCTCGTGGCAATTCTATATACCACTTCGCAGTAGAACCTGTGAGGGTTCATTGAAAAAGACGTAAACAAATAGAGTTATCCATCAATGAGTTGGATGAGCACTATAGGTGAAAAGTCATAACGTGATTATCCCGGTCCTCTCCTGCTTTGCCATTGATTTTAGGAATGTCCGATGGTAGCTTGGCTGGTATAGAAAGCCATTGGGGAGAGTGACGAATTGGATCATTTAAAATCCTTGAAAAATCCGGAAGATCCAAAGTGGTGATAAAGGGTAACTGTCGATTCACCTGCGGGTACTGGTGGCTTTGGGGAGGAAGCCTCGTCGACAAACCAGTAGGACCATAAACTGTCTGCATATAATGTGAAGACCCAGGAAAATTTGATGGTGGTTGGAGAGGATAGTAGCTCATGGGATTGTATCCTGGAACAGGAACATGAGTTTGAGAAGTCAAGCCCCAAATAGGATTGAATGAACCTGGATAGGGTTGGCCCATACTAGGGCGTATTACGGATGTAGCTGGAAACTGCTTCCCCCTAGTCGATTGAGGAGGATTTTGTATCAACTGATTCCAATATTGGGCCAAGGACGGAGGTATGTTTTTTCCAAAAGGTGGGGTCGGTCCTCCTATCGAAGGTGGTGTTCCAATTGGGGGCAATCTTCCAATTGGGGGTTGATTTCCAATTGGGACTTGCATGCCAATAGGAATTTTCTCACTAAAAGGGGGTTGAGTCATGCCACCTTGGTGAAATTGTCCACCGACAAAAATATGGTAATTTGGTGTGAATGACGGAATGATGCAGGAGCATCGCCAAGACATCAAGCGAGACATCACGGAAGCGAAGGACAGCTGGACCAGCCAGCACAAATTTTGAGTTCTCTTGGATTTGATGTGTGAACATTAATGTGAAAATTTAATGAAGCGCACTTGTATATTGTAATGGACCTTGAGCGGATTTCTCTCGTCCTTAGTAGATAGACGGTATTTAAAGTATTTAATGCAGGTAGATAGAAATTTAATTCTAGAATAGACAGTTTTAGAGCGCAAGAGGGAAACGGGATATAGACACCCTCGTTGTGCATTGTAACATTATTATGAAGCATTAGAGTAAGAGCAAGCAGAGAGCTGTGTAAGAACACCCATGTACAGATATTTGAATTAATAGAAGAAGTTGATTCAATTTCATGGTTTTGTGTCTGTTCTCTGTGTATTTATGTTGAAGGATATGCTCGTGAACGTTTGCTTCCAGTCATACATTTGCTTTTATATGTTGTGTATATGATTTCATGGTTGAGCTTGAAATCTGAAGAAAAGAATGAATGAGTTTCAATTGTTTCTCTATTTGAGCCAGAGAATTCCTACAAGGAGTGCAGTTGAAGTGTCTGCAAGGAGTGCGTTGGCAGAGGGTTCAAATAGAGATAGCTTTTGTTCTCATTCACCCCAAAGGTGCAGTTGGGCACAGGAGCCGTGCAAGGAGTGTGCAGTCTGGGTAGAAGTCTTAGGATTGTGAACCTGAGTGAAGTATCGAAGGACTACTACTGCAGGTGTGCGCAGAGTCGAGGGACTTCAACACTTAGAAGTGGTTGAAGGTTTGCCACAAGGAGTGCATGCAAGAGTTTTCCTGAAGGACTTGAAGGTCATGGGAAAAGATCAGGAAGGATAGAGACTTCGAATTTGTTGAAGAACCGTTGAAGAGAGCTTGTGCGTGAAGTGTCTAAGCAGGCATTACAAGTTGCTCGCAGGTGGATGAGTTCCATGAAGGAATACTTGGTTCATTTCGCAGATTCCACCAAAGAAGAAATGGACGGACGAAATTCTCCGAGGAGATTTTGCAAATCTCTGTGAGCTGTTAGATCTCACAGAGGTGCAAGGGAGGTATGGCGTCATATCCTCTGGAAGTTTAAAGCTCGGGAAGGGCAGATTCGTTGATCCGAGCCACGAGGGTCATTGCATCTACACGTATATCGTGTATCGGGGTTTTGTGGATTGAAACTCCAAATATTTGCAACGGAAATCGCGATATTGCAATACACGATATCTCATCGGGTACTATCACAGTGTGGGTCCATAGCAGAGTTGACGGGTGGATAGGTGGCATGAGCTATCGGGGTTTCGTGGAGAGAAGTCCCGATACAATAGCATCAGGATTCACGAAATCGCAAACCCTGAATTCCCTATAGAGGTGACAGGACGTTGAAAGGTCAACTCGCATGCGTGTCGGGTAATCGGCATATCAGGAGTCGGGAGTCAGTAAAACGAAGTGTTCGACATCGTGAGTAGCGGAATCACAATAGGGGAAGTCCTGACAGGGAAAAGGAAGAGGTTAGCGGTGATTATTGTCAAGGTTCGGGGATTTGAAACACCAGCGCTCGACCACTGACCTCGCGAACCCGTGAAGTCTGATTCCCCGATAAGTAAGGAGAGGGGATTGAGTGAAGAGTTCTGTGGGTGCAGATTTCCCGATAGGGAAATAGAGGAACATTTGAGTTCTTCGGGCTGTGTGAAGAGAGATCCTATGAGCGGGTGTGCTTACGAGCGTGCTCTGTGTCAGTTTGGTATCAGAGCACATAAATATTCTTTGCTTTCTGTAGCAGAGAAGAGAATTCACCATGCCGCCCAGGAGAAGGGACGTGCAATCACCCGATCCAGAGGAGAGGGAAATGCTGAGAAGAAGAGGCAGGCAGATGGCAGATCCAACCATAGAGCGACATATGCATGATCTCCGAGCAAGACTCGAAGACATGGAGACAACACAAAGGTGTACAGCTAGTGCTGGGGATCTCAGTGATTTCGAAAGAGAAGTTGAGGCTGAACGTGAAGCAGAAGTTGCAGTTGAAGATGCATCAAATGAGCGTTTGATCAGAGCTATTGCCAGGATGGGTGCAAAAGAAAAAATGGACATTCCAGTTTACGAGGGAAACTTGGATGCAGAAGAGCTTCTAGACTAGATTAGAGCTCTAGACACATACTTCAACTATGAATATGTCGAAGAGGACAAGAAGGTCAAGCATGTTGTCACATGCTTGAAAGGACATGCAGCCTTGTGGTGGGATGAGCTACAAGCTGACAAACGCTGCAAGGGAAAGCAGAAGATTAAGAGCTGGGATAGGATGATCGCAAAGATGAAAGTGAAATTCATCCCCAGGGACTATCAAAATACTCTGTTCAAGAGGATACAGAAGCTGATGATAGTGAAAGAATACACTAAGGAATTCTATAGACTGAACATCAAGGCAGGTCATCGGGAGAGCGATGATGAGAAAGTTGCTAGATACATGAATGGCCTGAGGTATGATATCCAGGATGAGATGAGCATGGTAACCATCCGAATGGTGGAAGATTCTTATCATATGGCTCTGAAAGCAGAAGATAAGCTGAGCCGAAAATAGAGTCAGAGGGGACGAGGCAGAAGCCATCCCAGAGGCAAAGCAGTTGCCCAAGAAAAATATCAGAAGCCCAAGGAGGAATGGAAGAAGCCTCAGACTCGTACAAAGAGAGGGGGAACCTCACAGCGAGGGAAACAATATGTTGAACAGAGAGGACAGCATAATGAGCAGAGGGGAGATTATTCTGATAACAACACTTTTCCTCATACTAGAGGTAGAGGAAGAGGCAGAGGTGGAGTAATCACATGCTTCACATGTGGGAAGAATGGGCACAAGTCTTACGAGTGTCCAGAGAAAAAGAAGGACATTGGAGAAGCTCACATCACCGAAGCACAGAGGTGGGATGTTGAAGCAGAAGATGTAGAAGGCAGAAGATCGCTCATGATGCAAAAAGTCCTTTTGACACCCGAGAAGGAGGTGGAGAGTTCATTCCAAAGGACCATAATTTTTATGATTGCTTGCAAGACCAAGGACAAGGTATGCAAGGTCATCGTAGACAGTGGTAGAATAGATAATCTCATATCTACAGAGATGGTAGAAAAGCTGGAGCTAGAGATGACTGATCATCCAAGCCCATACAAAGTTTCGTGGCTACAAAAAGGACACCAAGTAACTGTCACTAAACAATGCTTGGTTGAATTCAAGATAGGTGGATATAATGATAAGATCTTGTGTGATGTTAATCCCATGGATGTTTGTCATCTATTGCTGGGTAGACCATGGCAATATGACAGGAATGTGATTCATGATGGGAGAATGAACACATACACCCTGGAGAAGAATGGGAGGACACACATGTTGCTTCCAATAAAGGATAAATAGGTGAAGCCGGAAGTAAGAAACACAGTAATTCTCATGAGTGGGAAAAAACTTCTTACAGAGGTAAAGAAGAAGGAGGATCCACAATTCTTTGTGGTCAGAAAACCGAGGATTGTTCTGACTAGCACAAGAGTGGATGATTTACCAGAAGAGGTTCAGGAACTGCTGGAAGAGTTCGCTGACATCGTCGTGGATGAATTACCTCGTTCGTTGCCACCAATCAAGAGTGTGAGTCATCACATTGATCTCATACCAAGAGCTAGTTTTCCAAATAAATCCGCGTACAGGTTGACGCCGCAAGAGAATGAAGAGGTTAAAAGGTAAGTCCAGGAGTTATTGGACAAAGGTTTGGTCAGGGAAAGCTTGAGTCCATGTGCTGTTCCAAAAGTACTCAGTCCGAAGAAAGACAGAGGCTAGAGGATGTGTACTGACTCAAGGGCGATTAATAAGATAACCATCAGGTACAGATTTCCATTGTCGAGGATGGATGATCTGATGGATTGCTTAAGTGGAGCAAGGTATTTTTCAAATATTGATTTGAAAAGCGGATATCACCAGATTTGCATGAGAGAAGGTGATGAATGGAAGACAACATTCAAAACAAATGAGGGTTTGTATGAATGGCTTGTTATGCCGTTTGGCTTAACAAATGCATCGACTACCTTCATGAGGTTGATGAACGAAGTTCTGAGGGAGTTCATCGAGAAGTTTGTCATTGTGTATTTGGATGACTTACTGGTTTACAGTAAAACAGTAGCAGAGCACTTGAAGCATTTGGCTACAGTGATGCAGAGACTACAGCAGGAGAAGCTATTGATAAATATGAAGAAGTCCTCATTCATGAAGACAGAACTCATTTACTTGGGGTTTTTTATTTCTGCAAATGAGTTGAGGATGGATCCAGATAAGGTGGAAGTGATCGAGAATTGGCCATCACCAAAGAATATCTTTGAGGTGAGAAGTTTTTATGGATTGGCTAGTTTCTACCGAAAGTTCATTAGGAATTTCAGTGGAATTAGCGCAACGATGATGGATACAGTGAAGAAGCGGCATAAGTCTTTTCACTGGACAGCAAAGGCTGAGAATTTTTTTAATCTATTGAAGAAGAAGATTACGGAACAACCAGTTTTGGTGTTGTCGGATTTCCAGAAGAAATTTCAGGTGAAATGTGATGCAAGCGGATTTGCAATCGGGGCAGTCTTGAGTCAAGAAGACAAGCCGATAGCATACTTCAGTGAGAAGCTGAATGAAGCGAAATTGAAGTACTCCACATATGATAAAGAGTTCTATGCTTTCATACAGGCATTAAAGAAATGGAGGCATTAATTGATCCTGAAAGAATTTGTATTGTACAGTGATAATCATGCACTGCAGTTTGTGACTCAACAGGAGAAGTTGAATCAGAAACATGTAAAATGGGTTGAGTATATGCAAAATTTCACATTTGTGATTAAACATATTTCTGGTACTACTAAAAAAGTTGTTGATGCTTTGAGCAGGAAGTGTTTGTTGTTGTAGGAGTTTAGAGTCAAAACGCTGGGTTTTGATGATCTCAGGGACATGTACGCAGATGATCAGGATTTTAAAGAAGCGTATGAAGTAGCTGAGAATCTAGTTGTCAGAGACAGAAGCCAATGGGCCAAATACATGATCCAGGAAGGATTGTTGCTTAAGGGCAATCAACTGTGTATTCCGAAATTCTCCATGAGGGAGAACTTGTTGAAGGAGAAACACAGTGGAGGATTAGCAGGACATTTCGGTCATGACAAGACATTTGCCAAATTGAACGAGTCATATTTTTGGCCGGAAATGCAAGCTGATGTCAAGAAATTTGTAGACAGGTGCAGAACTTGCCAGCATTCGAAGGGGAGAAAAAAGAATGCAGGGTTTTATCAACCATTTCCCATACCAGAGAGGCCGTGGGATGCAATTAGCATGGATTTTGTATTGGGGTTTCCTAGAACACAAAGAGGTCGTGATTTGATCTTTGTGGTAGTGGATAGATTTTCCAAGATGGAACACTTCATTCCATGCTAGAAAACCAGTGACGCGACTCACATCGCGAACCTGTTTTTCAAAGAGGTCATTCGACTTCATGGGTTGCCAAGAAGCATTATTTCGGATCGAGATACAAAATTCATAGGGAATTTTTGGAGGACCTTATGGAAGAAGCTGGGAATTAACTTGGCATTTAGTTCTTCTTATCATCCTCAGATGGATGGACAAACAGAAGTGGTAAATAGAAGTCTGGGAGACTTGCTTAGGAGCTTGGTGATAGAGCACCATACCTAGTGGGACCACATATTACCACAGCTAGAGTTTGCATACAATGACTCAGTGAATAGGAGCACAGGGAAAATTCCATTTCAGGTTGTATATGGCATGTAGCTGAGAGGAGTTTCTGAACTAAGGGATTCAAAACAGACTACGACTAGCAGCACTAGTGAAAAAGAATTCACAGAGGCGATGAAAGAACTTCACAGCTAGGTGAAGCAGCGGTTGCAGGAATCAAGTCAGGAGTACAAGCGCAGAGCCGATCAGCACATAATACAACTTCAATTTAAGGTTGGTGATCTAGTTCTGGCACATTTAAGAAAAGAAAGGTTCCAGAGAGGAGCGTATAATAGTTGAAGATGAAGAAAATCGAACCATGTAGGGTCTTGAAGAAATATGGGGCGAACGCGTACGAGATTGAATTACCTGATTGGATTAGAATTTCTCCGATATTCAATGTCTCGGATCTATACCCATATAAAGCTGGAGAAGCAGAAACTGGAACTAAGTAGCCAATGATCCAGTGGACGAAACAATTTCCAATTGTAGATAAGCCACAGATGGAGTGCATACTAGACAAGAGAGTGAGAAAGAAGACTAGGAGGAAAGAATACTTCAAGTATCTGGTCAAGTGGAAGAATCATCCAGTTGAAGATGCCAGCTGGGAGACTAAAGCAGAGATATAGAAGCATGGACAGACCATGCAGGAGCTCATGGACAGTAGCCCATGAAAGTTTTCAAGCAAGGGAGTATGATGCAGGAGCATCACCAAGACATCAAGCGAGCCAGCGCGGAAGCGAAGGACAGCTGGACCAGCCAGCACAAATTTTGAGTTCTCTTAGATTTGATGCGCGAACATTAATGTGAAAATTTAATGAAGCGCACTTGTATATTGTAATGGAACTTGAGCAGATTGCTCTCGTCCTTAGTAGATAGACGACATTTAAAGTAGTTAATGCAGGTAGATAGAAATTTAATTCTAGAATAGACAGTTGTAGAGCACAAGAAGGAAACAGGATATAGACACCCTCATTGTGCATTGTAACATTATTATGAAGCATTAGAGTAAGAGCAAGCAGAGAGCTGTGTAAGAACACCCATGTATAGATATTTAAATTAATAGAAGAAGTTGATTCAATTTCATGGTTTTGTGTCTGTTCTTTGTGTATTTATGCTGAAGGATATGCTCGTGAATGTTTGCTTCCAGTCATACATTTGCTTTTATATGTTGTGTATATGATTTCATGGTTGAGTATGAAATCAGAAGGAAAGAAGGAATGAGTTTCAATTGTTTCTCTATTTGAGCCAGAGAATTCCTGCAAGGAGTGCAGTTGAAGTGTCAGCAAGGAGTTCATTGGCAGAGGGTTCAGATAGAGAAAGCTTTTGTTCTCATTCACCCCAAAGGTGCAGTTGGGCACAGGAGCCGTGCAAGGAGTGCACAGGCCGGGTAGAAGTCTCAGGATTGCGAACTTGAGTGAAGTATCGAAGGACTGTTGCTGCAGGTGTGTGCAGAGTCGAGGGACTTCAACACTTAGACGTGGTTGAAGGTTTGCTGCAAGGAGTGCATGCAAGAGTTTTCCTGAAGGACTTGAAGGTCGTGGGAAAATCTCAGAAAGGATAGACCCTTCGAATTTGTTGAAGAACCGTTGAAGAGAGTTTGTGCATGAAGTGTCTAAGAAGGTGGTGCAAGTTGCGCGTAGGTGGATGAGTTCCACCAAGGAATACTTGGTTCATTTCACAGATTCCACCAAAGAAGAAATGGATGGACGAAATTCTCCGAGGAGATTTCACGAATCTCTGTGAGCCGTTAGATCTCGCAGAGGTGCAAGGGAGGTACGACGTCATATCCTCTAGAAGTTTAAAGCTTAGGAAGGGCATAGTCATTGATCCGAGCCATGAGGGCCATTGGATCTACACGTATATCGTGTATCGGGGTTTCGTGGATTGAAACTCCAAATTTTTGCAACGAAAATCGCGATATTGCGATATGCGATATCCCGACGGGTACTATCACAGTGTGGGGCCACAGCAGAGTCGACGGGTGGACAGGTGGCACGAGCTATCGGGGTTTCGTGGAGAGAAGTCCCGATACAATAGCATCAGGATTCGCGAAATCGCAAACCCTGAATTGCCGATAGAGGTGACAGGACGTTGAAAGGTCAACTCACACGCGTGTCGGGTAATCGACATATCAGGAGTCGGGAGTCGGTAAAACGAAGTGTTCGACATCGCGAGTAGAAGAATTGCAATAGGGGAAGTCCTGACATGGCAAAGGAAGAGGTCAGCGCTGATTATTGTCAGGTTTTGGGGATTTGAAACACCAGTGCTCAACCACTGACCTCGCGAACCCGTAAAGTTCAATTCCCCGATAAGTAAGGAGAGGGGATTGAGTGAAGAGTTCTGTGGGTACAGATTTCCCGATAGGGAAATAGAAGAACATTTGAGTTCTTCGGGCCATGTGAAGAGAGATCCTGTGAGAGGGCGTGCTTGCGAGCGTGCTCTGCATCACGGAATAGTTCCACTTGGATTAAGATTGCCAGTAGAAGATAAGGAAGGTCCTCCAAAAGAAAATTGAGGGAGTGTTGGAATAAAATCGAGAAGAGAGTGCCTAGAAGAAGAAGGACCACCAAGAGAGCCGGATGGGGTTTGTGCAGGAGTGGGAATGGAAGCATTCAATGCACGGTATCTGGGTGGTAGTGTCGGAGTGACGTTGGGCATTCATGGTGTGCTGATGGGAGCCAGACTAACCGCAGTAAACCTGGTTGGAACACTTGTAGTATCTGTGTGATGGGACATTTCGATAGGGACAGTAAAGCAATAGGCAGTAGTAAATGGTACTGTCTCTGGACTAGAGATTGCGGAAATCATAGGTGGGGTGTTTTCAGAAATCACAGGTGAGCCTGGACCAAAAAGGTCCCGTCGAAAAACACCTGTAGACCAAAAAAGATCTTGGCCTTCTATGTTGGGAAAGGGTCCAATTGGTGATCCAGAAGATGTAACAACTAAGTCTCCGAAAGAATTCAGTCGCATAAACGGTCGCTCAGAATTAGGGTGAAGTCGAAAGTCCTCTCAAGTATTGGTGATTCGAAAATGTTTGAGAGAGTCAGTTCATTCCACTTGTGGCATGGTGACGACTGGGACTTCACTTTATCGAGGAGAGCCCTCAGGTGTACTTGTAGGCAAGGGTTGAGAACCATCTAGATGCTCTGGAGATAAACCCTGCTTTCTACGTGAACGACGTAGAGGATCTATTGTAACCAAATGACAAACTTCACGAAGAAAATCTTATGGCCAATTTTGGTAAACAAACAACACGCGCTAGTAAAAAAAATCTAGGAAGCAACACCAAGCAAACAAGACCTTCTAATGTCGCAACAACGAGACGAGAAGGGGCTAGGCTAAGGTGGAAAAGTTACGCTGATGACCTGCTTAACGGACTTACACCCTAGTGCAAGCTCCCACACATAATCGTGGGTATACCCTCCAAGGAGCCTGAGTGAGTTTGGTCAACGTTGATTCCAGGTACGGTGAATACTTTCCCCTTCACAGTCACCTTGTGTAAGACCCTAGAA
>JASDQU011377972.1:4166-21968 GCA_032191745.1 Picea mariana | reverse complement strand
CGATGGAGCAACTCTTGCAGACCGTGTCTGGTTCTGAGGTTTTTTCCCTGCTGGACAGTTTTTCAGGTTATAACCAAGTTCCATTTTTAGAGGAAGATCGATTGAAAACTACCTTCCGAACCAAGTGGGGAACCTTTGCTTATAAATTCATGCCATTTGGTTTAATCAATGCAGGGGAAACCTTCCAAAGGGCCATGGGCGTAGCGTTTTGGGGACTAATCAACAAATGTGTAGTAGTTTATTTGGGCGGCGTGACTCTGTATTCAAAGAACATAGAAGATCACATCCAACACCTAACCCATATTTTCGAAAGGTGTAGGAAATATGGTATATCTTTAAACCCTAAGAAAACTATCTTTGGTGTCGAGGAAGGGAAACTACTAGGTCATATTATATCTCAAGTAGGTATTCACATAGACCTAGAATAAATCAGGGCAATATCTCAACTTCCCTTACCCCACAACAAAAAGGCTATGCAATCCTTCTTTGGGAAAATCAATTTTGTGAGGAAGTTCACCGCCAATTTCACTGAAACTATCAAACCCTTACAAAAAATGATCCTCAAATATGTTGAATTTAAGTGGGATGAAAAATGAAAAAGTTCTTTCAACAATATTAAGATTGCAATATCTCAAGCTCCAGTGTTGCAAAGTCCCAACTTTAGCAGAGATTTTTTCCTCTAAACTTTTGCCTCCGACCAATCATTAGCTACAGTATTGACTCATAAGGATGATGGCAAAAATGAGGCGTCGGTCTCATTTATGAGAACTAATATCCAAGGGGTTGAACTAAATTACCTTTCTATAGACAAGTAGGCTTATGTGGTGTACAAGGAAGTAAAACATTTCAAATCTTACATCCTAAAAAACCACACCAAAGTCATTGTGACTCATCCTACAGTCTGATACCTATTGAATCAGTAGGAGATGGGGGAAAGAAGAGGGAATTGGATGGAAATGGTCCAAGAATTTGATCTATATATAAAGCCTCTCAAACTAGTTAATAGACAAGGATTGTGTAAACAGGTCGCTGAAGCCCAAGACCAAGTAAATGAAGACCCTGGGTGGGAGAATGAATTGGCATTGTGGTGTAGTGACGCTTTATATGTTTCCCTAGGGAAAGATTCTTGGTATGGGAAACTAACTTATCTCTTTCATGATGGGACTTTCCCAGAAAATCTAAACCCTAAGGAAAGGAGAGCTCTCAAACTAAAATCGACACAATATCACCTCATAAATTTGGTGCTCTTTCGCGTTAATTATTATGGGGTACTTTTAAGATGTGTCTAACATGAAGACATAGACAAAGTTATAAAGTAGCTCCATGATGGTCCTACAGGTGGACACTTCACAAGGAATACCACTTCTCACAAGATACTGAGAGATGACTATTATCGGCCTACTCTGTTTAGAGATGCTCACACATACGCTAGGAACTATAAAACTTGTCAAATGAGCATGGGGAGGGAAAAGACAATAGTTGTCCCACTCCAATTTGTGGTCGTCTCCAAACCATTCAAGCAATGAGGGTTATATGGCATAGGAGAAATTACACCAAGTTCTTCAAAGAAACATAAATGCATACTAACTACCACAGACTATGTCATGAAATGGGCAGAGGTCATCCCTCTGATTCATGTAAATGAAAAGGTGGTAATCCAATTCATAGAACAACAAATGATCCCAAGGTTTGGTATGCCTTATGTTCTTGTTTTTGATAATGTTGCTTACTTTTCTTCCACCCTATTAACAAAGTTTTCTCTAGACAAAGGAATCATAATCAGATACTCTACAAATGACTATCCACATGGGGATGGAGTGGAATAATCAATCAATAAGAACCTAGTGAGCATATTAAAGAAAACAGTTGCAGACAACCATAGGAATTGGCATAGTTAAATTTATAATGTATTATGGGCCGATAGAGTAACACCCAAGGAAGCTATAGGGAATTCCCCATACTTTCTGGTATACGGACAAGAGGCCATTCTCCCGAATGGGCTATATATTCCATCTCTTTAGCTTGCTTAGGGTTTTAGAGGACAACCCTCATCAATTATTCAACAAAGAATTGATACCCTTCTCATGTTGGAATAAGAAAGGGAGAAAGAAAAATCAAAGTTCATTTCTCATCAGCAGATAGTTAAAAGGTGGTTTGACAAGCATAAGGCCAAAGAGAAGAATTTTGAAGTAAGAGACTTAGTCCTGAAATGGGACAGAGTGAATGAGCCGAAGGGAAAACATTTTAAGCTTCAGAATCTATGGCTTGGACCTTTTGAGGTAGCCGATAAAATTGGGGTAGACACGTATCAGTTTCAAAATATGAGGGGGGAACCTGATGCTCTCCCAGTAAATGGCCAAGCCCTAGAACAATATTTTTGTTAAAAAAAAAGTGTGTGTTTTCATGTTATTTTGTTTTAGGTTGATTGCAGAGTCCTTTATTTTTGTTTTTATTTTCTTTTTGTCGTATTGTTTGTGCTTTGAAGTTGTGTTCCACAAGGCATTGGTTTACCTTAATCAATACAATGTAGAAAACTCTATTAATGACTTATGCTTACATACAACACAAGAAACGTTGTGTGAATTGTTATTGTCTTAAAGGAGTTCTGCATCTAACATTTGCAAATAAACAACCTTGGTAAGTGATGAAGTGTATGCTCGGTGATCTGGTAAAACCTAAAGGGAAAGATGGTAAGCTAGAAAGGACCACAAGTACCTCAAGACATAGCTAGAAAAACTTCACCTTAACCATCTCATCTTGCAGATAACATATGTCCTCCTCTCCCACTCACTAAGGGCATCTCTGATGAAAATAAATCAATTATATCAAATGAGTTCAAAGTAGGAGAGGGTATGTAGATAAATATGATGGGGATATGGATGCTCACTGGAAACAGAGCAAGGTCTATGACGTTGGGGTGGCTCCGTTGGGGCTATGTATGCTCATTGGTAGCGGAGCAACACTACAGCAAGTGAACAATGATAACTAAAATGCATGGTGCCAATGAATTCTTTACTCAACTTTTGTCAAAAGGGGGTGTGGGTCATGGTTAAAGGGAACATAGGTGGAATAAAGGTTGAAACCCCATAGGTAGGCCCAGATTCACCAACCGAGGGAATTGCAAACACAAGGATAGAAGAGACTCTGATAAAAACAAACCAGTCAAATTCTTAACCAACTTCTGCATAAGCTAAGCCTGGGGAAGTAACATAGATTCTGCTTTCTCCCAGTAAGTTACCATTTGTTGAGCACTCAACACACCCTAAAATCCGTATGAAATTTTATCACTTTTTGGGTACCACTTGTTTTCTTCACTATCTGAATCGATTTCACTTTGGGAAGTGGTTTATATTTGTTTTGTTTTCAAGACTCTTATCATCAAGTCACGTTTTTATGAACTTGTGAAACCTCATGTCTACAAGAACTTGAAACCCAAATTAAGATTCGGCAACTAACACTACACCTAATGCACTCAGGTCTGGAGTCAGAAAAAGATTAACGTAAGTAAATGAACCACACAATTACAACAGTCACTGAGCGTCAATACCCATTGACATCGACAGAAGGCGGAGTTGGTTTGTGTAAGTTATTCACAAAAAGTTTCAAGAGATAGTCGATTCCCTTCGGCATTAGAAAAATATGAGAAGAATAGACATTAACGAAGGACGCAAATAAATTGTCGATATTCGATGATTGATGTGCTTTATCAGGGTCAAGGAAATCCATAAACATTAAAAGAAATGTTTTTCCATGACAATCATATCGCCAATCTCCTATCCTGGATGCATTTTCGGCATCGAGACTTTGTTGAGAGAGTCGACGTGAGAGCACTTGGGTAGGTTTATCGCCGATCGTCGATCCTTGATACTTTTTAGCATCAGAAAGATAGGATTGGGTTTTAGAATGTATAGCTTAAATAAATTCATGATTATGATTAACACGAGCAAATGAATTCATCGGTCTCGTGCCATGTGTCCTTACCACGTAAGGGGGTCATACAACTTAGTTTATTCCCGAGCCATTTTTTAGGTTCCTTGGGTCTTAGTCACACCTCCTAGGTAGCTTTTCCATGTCAATTATGTATGGAAAGGTCGATCAACGTTGGATATTTTGTAAGAAGATATCATTGAAAGTGTTTGAAGCATAATCTCGACCCCCGATCCACCAACTAAACTAGCGAAACGATGGGATGTTTACGTTATAAGATACAATCAGATTTGGACATTTAATAGACCATTTAATGTCTGATCCCTCATTTGTTGCTACCTCGTGCTTTGATTAGACAAAAACAATTTGAAATCGTCGATAGACCACATTACCACCCACTCCTGTGTCGTCAACCAATGATGAATTTAAGTTTAAACATCCTTGAAGATCTGGTGGCAGATTTAATGAAATTACACTCATAAACCTGAATGGTTGATGCGAAAAGGTAAATTCATTCCTATTTAAATCTCTAGAAAGGTTTTGAATGATTTCATTCTGCACACAAGTTGAATTCCAGACCATCCGAAGGATAAAAGTGAATGTCTGGAGACTATACTGACCCTCTGATTATCAAAACCAAGTTTAACAAGTTGCAAAAGGTATGTATTCAAGTTTGTCAATTTGTTGTTCGTAATATATGAATCTAGTTTTCTTTCACAATCTCTAAACTATGTTCTAGCTGCAGGTAAGATGTCGCTGAGAAAGCCAACCACCAGACACTCTCTGAGGGCACCCAAACTAAAATAATATGAAACATGCGAAGGTTCCTCTCTGGGGATCACGAGGTAGTTGGATTATGCTCCTAGGGTGGAGCCTGTCATTAAAACATCAACAAAGAAATCTTTTGTCCAGCCTACAACCTTTGGTGATACAAAAGCAAGCACCAGATCCAAATTAATTCTCCCATAGTGGGGGGATCTCTTCAATGGAATTAGCCTAGAATAATAACCAGAGTATATCCCACACAATGACCCGGATGTGAGGGCGCTCGATGAACAAGTGTTCCCAAACACCCGAGGGTTGTATTTACACATGGTGGCAAGCAAAACCCTGATTTCCCTTACATAGAGGTTTTGAAATGGATCATCAACCATACATATATGATGAAGTGCTTGATCAACAATGAGAATGGAATATGTGTTGGAGTTTTCCTCTCGACAGAAGTCCAGAAAAACTAGAAGCTCAAGGACCCAGAGGAGCGACTCAACATGGAATTCGTGGTGAAGTTTTATGAATTCTATGACACCAGTCAGTTGATGGCCTCATGGTGGAAGGAATAAAATAAGTTCACTAATCATATCAATGGATGGTATGGGAAAAATAACCTAAGAGAGCCATACATCTATTTGATATCTCTCATCTGTTGGTTATATGGAGAAAATGAATGTTCCAAGTTTTTGAAATCATGGATTTCATTGGCATACACAGTGGCAATCCCCGAAAGCAAATTTAACTAGGGAGAAATAATCTCAAAACAATTAATCATTTGTGTACAATAGGCTCAGACATTGGAAGAAGGGGAGGCACCCACTTTCTACATGGCCTCATACCTGTTCGATGTCATGTGCGCAAGGAATGTCTTCGCCGACATAAATTTAAGTTGGCATGTTATGGAGCTCTTGATCCACGTCTAATTCAATATACTATGGGAGAACATGTGAAAGAAACATCAGACACTCATTTGTGATTAATTCATTTCCCATATTCATGTTATTATTTTCAAGAAGGAATGCCCAAGATTATCTGCAGCAGCCAAGAAAATGGTAGCAAAGGTAGGCCATTGGTATTTAGACGAACGCTCAACCTGCATCAGGGTGTTCAGGGCCACCGGAGCACCACATCTCCTACATGCTCATATCCCAGACCATCTCGTTGTGGGAGAAATATGCTATCAGACTATCCTGTAGGGCTACAACACCACATTAGTCAAGGACAAGAAGCGGGCTTTCATACCCTACGATTTCCATGTGGGGTTCTATATGGTGAAGGATACTGCTCAAGCCAAACAAGAAGGGCTTAACCAACTTTAATTTAGGTTCCTGACAGGATGATTTCGCAAGTACGACCCTAAAGGTATGGTTTTCCAACATGCTTCACAAGTATCATCTTGTTGGTTGTATTCTCATGATAAGTTTGGGGACAGAATTTACACAGAATGTGCCCAGGACTGGGAAGAGGTGGTGCAGAGGATGGAAAACCCAAACATGACTAGGTTTAAGGCCATGAGCATGGATGAATAGGTGGAAACAATAGATCTGTCAGCTTAAGAGGCCCTCAGAGCCAAGGAAGAAATCAGAGTGGCAAAGACAACATTGGCATAGAAAAGGATATTGTTCTTAGTAGAAGGGGCACATAAAATCATTGATAAATTGAAAAATGACCTTGATCTGATAGAAATGATGAGGATTCTTGTTGATGACCCAATTTAAATCCGAGGAGAACCAAGTGGCCTAGAGCCGATGCAGCTTAAATAAATCATTGTGTCATAAAACCCTGAAGTGCCACCACCATACATTAGATCACCAGGGGAAATGTCAACCTAGCCCAAGATAGCGAGGACATCAGAGAGAACATGTGTATCAAATCCCTTGCTCTATTTCATATCCATATACAATGATGAGGATAGTTCAGAGGTGTCCTTGGTCACTCCAGTGCATATTATAGAGAAGAAATAAACTGAGAGCACATCCACCCCGGGTCCTGATGCTCCAGTTTCGAGCCATCTGCAGATCAAGCATGAGGTAGAAAGTTCCTTAGACACCGAGCCACTTGACATACCAGGAACCCAAATGGAAATCTATAGGGATGAGATAGGATCAGGCTAACGAGAAGAAGAAATTACATAACAGGAAATCAACATTTCAACAACTAATCATCAAGTAAGTACCGAACCTACCCCTGATTTTTCAGTTTTGGCTGGTGACTTACCACATGATGAGAAACAACTAGAGGTCAGGCCATCGAGACATATAGAAAAGGCTCGGGAACCCATCCTTGAACATATACACACAGTCAAGAGCCTGGGAAATACTCTAACTTGGGGAGAACAACAAATCCCCGAACATGTTTATGAGGTCGTCGATATACAAGAAATCACCTACGACTGAAAGAGGAAATCCATAATGAAGAAAACCACTAAGAAAAAAAGGCTTACGTTGGATAGTTTGATCCTCATCACTACAGAGGAGAAATTGATCAACATAGAGCACGCCAAGACATCTAATCTTATCATCAAATGGATGGCTATCATAGATGCCACCCTCGATAGAGTGAGGAAATATGAAGAGGAATTGGTCGCTGCACTAAAGGAGTTGGAGCATATGTGCCATTTGGAAAAATACTATCAAGACTCCACACAGGCCATGGTGTTTTTGAGAGGTGAGTTCCAATATGCCTATATCAAATTCACGAATGAACGAAACCTTTTCATTACAGGGATAGCCAACTTCCGAGAAGACACTCTTATGGTGCTAACGACCTACAAATATGTGGAAAGATGGTACGAGAAGGCCCACCAAGCAGTGGAAATAATTGATTACATCAATGCAGTTCAAAAGGGTCGAGACGTCGAAGAGAACAACATTCGGGTGCTAAGGGACAACAACATAGATCAGATAAGAAAGGTGGTTGAATACTGGGTGAAAATGGCCCAATAACCCCAACATAAGATTCAAGAAAAATGGGATGAACGCGAAAGGAGTTGGGTCAAGATCAATTGAGAGATGAGAGACATCGGTCTCCCAGAATTCCTCTCACCTGAAAACTTTGTCGACTTGCATGACATAGTCAAAAAACATGCAGAACAAGACTTGGCATGGACTATGAGATAGAAAAGGTGGAAAACATGGTGTCAGGTCAATTACAACTGTTTATGAAGCACCCGATCAAGGCTCGAGCAATATTACAATAGTTAAGTGTTAAAATAGTCAAGTATCGGGCATGGGCAGTAGAAGCAAAGGAGATCCTTTCGGCCTCCATGGACCAACATAGATTCTCGTATGCCAACACATTTGAGGAACTATTCGTAAAATGGTCATAGTATGAGAAGATTCATCCACTTCAGTGAAACCATTCGATGAATCTTAGAAGACAGAGAGATGGAAGCACCATGTGACAATGTTTTGTTTTACTTAGCTTGCACTTTTGATAGTATTTTTAGTTAGTGATTTGTTATAAATAAGAGGATCCCCCTTTTAAAATGGTCGATGGTTTTGGGTGAAGACCCTCATTTTTGGAATTGTAAAGAAATATTTTCGAACTTCCTTAATTGAGAAGTCTTGTTTAGGACCGGAAACAAACTTTTGTTTTTCATCAAAGGCATGTGTGATTGGATTTGAGGAGAAACTACTTCCGACTTTGTTTCATGAATGGATGTTTTAATGAGTAAGAGTTTCAGAATCTATTGATAAGTTAGCTGATTCAATATTTTTTTTGAAGTTCTTGTTCTTAATGATGGAAAGAAAATCGTTGTGTTAATGTGTGATTAATGATTAGAGCTAAGGAAACTATTTTTCTTTCCATCATTTTATTGCATGTATGTTTTCTTTTGATAATTGTATCTCAATCAATAATTGAGATACCAACAAGTTAATGTATTAGTACTAGGATTTTCAAAGGTGTGAAAATATTTTCATGTATTCTTGAGCACAAGGGTTATCCCAAGCTCAACCTTCTTCAGTAGTTAAGATTTCCCCTTTTATCAGTTGGTTTATACCAACACACATCTTTTTATCAGACCCATCTGTTATCACATGAAGTTGCCTTGGGTGTTTTATCCCTTAGGTTTTAATTCTTATCCTTTAGTCTTTAGGTTTGCTTAATTTTTTCTTTTTTTGATTTTCTTAGGTTAGTCTAAACAAGTAAATACTTGGGTTTTGGCTCACTTTTGGCCCACACATAAATTTTAGCCTAGGTTAATTTTATGGTTCATGTCTTTGACTCACCTTTTAACTTGACACCAAGCATAATTGACCCCATGATCCTAATAAATTGACATATCAGTCCATCCACTCATGCTCTTTATCCTTCCATGTTGTCCCTATTTCTGTTAAGGGGGTCAAATCAAATTTTGAAAAGGGCGCTACCAACTCACTAGGAGTTTCCGTAGAGCACCTTTGTCCCATGCTCCTTTACCATAATTAGCAATAATCAACTGATGTCATGATTTCCATTGTTTTCAGCACCCTTTTCTGTAAGAAGGAATATTGATATTTGATCATTTATGAGCTTGCTAACTGTTTATCAATTTGAATTTTTCTCCCAGACTCGACGTTACTGAAATCACTAGTTTAGACCAGCTGTAGATTGCGCTATGGGATCATCTGTCAAATCTAAATTGGAGGTTGAGGTGGATGTAGCAGTTCCATATCTTGTTGCAGATCCTCCATTATCAACCACAATCTCCAGGTATTCTGTGAGACCTTTCAATTGCATGGGAAAGTCTTAAGATACCCCTGCCTTAGCTTTTGGTAATGCCTGGCACTGCGGACTGCATCCTCTCTCATCAATTTGCATTTGTAGCTCTTCTTCCACAGACTTCACAACCATTTTCCAAATGAATTTCACCTATTCTATAGGTCAAGCCATTTTTCTTCTGAATCTTGAATGCCCATTCATTCACTTGGCCCTTGTGTCCATACTGCTCTACAGAAATTTGTTGCTAAAACTATGCTACAGATCCCCTATCTCAGTGTTGTTTTTTACTTGGATTTGTCAGTGCCATCTTTTGTATTCACAAATATCTATGCATTAACCTCTTTATTCATTGTGTCATCCTTCATTTTATCTCAAAATATGTTGACAGTGAGGAGAATAAAAATCCTTACCTTTTAAAGTTTTGATGACTATTGTATGGTGGCATAAAACTGAGCAGTGCATCCCTGCATGCCTTTCTTCAAAGTTCCTTTCTCTCTTTTTTAAAGGAAAATCCACCAGACCAATCTATTGTTAGTCCAAATTCAGTTGGAGGAAAATTCTTGAGAGAGAAACCATTAGCCACTGTTAATTCTCATTGATATTTGCCTTTGTTTGGTTCCTTTACCCATCATTACATCACAGCCTTTGATCCCCTGTTTATATCCATGGAAACACCTCAAAGGAAGAAGTCTCACAAGGGAGGAAGTGTGGTCAGGACTGAACCTTCTGACAAGCACCTGTTTTATGATGAGCCAATGGTGAGGGAGGTTTTCCAAAGGGTTGGCTGCCTCTCTTTTTGCCAAAACATGCAGAGGGGACACCTGGAAGTAGAAATGTAGTTTTCATTACACTTTGATGGAATTAAGACTAAGGTGGGAAATATTGAGTTTGAGGTATCTGAGGCTTCTATTGCAACAACCACTAGGATACCTAATATTGGTGAGAGGTTGTAATATTCTAGATATAAAAAGTATGTAGAACACAAATAAAATGCTAGAAATGGCAGGTGAGCAAAAATATAACCAGAACAACACCATAATAATACCAAAATTATACCAAAATAACACCATAAAGAGCATTTAGATTAATAAGAGCAATGTTCACTTGCCTCTTCGAGGGGGCAACCTCCAGCAGAGCCGAGATCTATTACAATAATATCCAAGACAAAGTTCTCATACCCTTGACTCATATTTATACTAAATATGTCTATCAAAAGACCATCTAGAGGAAGATCCTTCTAGAAGTGGAAGATTCTATTAGGTCTTCTTACATTCGACTTATTATTCCTTATTTCTAGGCCTTATTAATATTGACCTTTATTACATCATAATATATTATTCTACCTATGTGAGGGGTTAGGTCCCTAACATGTCTTCCCCCTTAAAAACAACTTTGTCCTCAAGGCTTGATATGTGGAAATTGTTGCAGAGTGGTAGTTGGTTCCCAAGTGGCATCTGTCAGGGTTGTATCTTTCTATTGGATTAACACTTCCTTGATGGTTCACTCATGCAGGCAACGCTCACGCTGGTCCAAAACTGCTTGTGGTTGTAGCCAAATGGAGCCTTCTTTGTCCAACTTGGGAAGGTTAGTTTGAGTTTGGCACTTAGTTCCAATCACCTTCTTTAAGAAGGAAACATGAAAAATAGGATGTAGCTTAGAATGACTGGGAAAAGATAATTAATAGGCCACATGTCCCACATGCTTGAGAACGGTATGAGGATGATAAAATTTGGGTGCCAGTTTCTGACAATGGTCAGCCTTGAGGGAATTTTGTTTGTAAGGTTGTAGTTGAAGAAACACTTGATATCCTTCTGCAAATTGACGTTTAGAGAGACCTTGATCTGCTTTTTGCTTCATGCGATTCTGGGACAAGACCAAATTATCTTTGAGGGTACGAAGAATGGCCTCTCAAACTATAAGCATTTGGTCAACCGCCTGGACCTTCGAGAAACCCGGTAAATATGAGAGTATCGAAGGTAGATTTTTTCCATATACCACTTCAAAAGGAGTCATGCAGGTAGTTGTATGGTATGAAGTGTTGTACCACCATTCAACTAGTGGTAACTATTGAGCCCATTGATTTTTCTTTTCTAATGCAAAAAACCTCAAATATGTTTCCAAACACTTGTTGACAACTTCAGTTTGACCATCAGTGTGGGGATGATAAGCTATGCCGAGATGCAATTGGGTGCCTTGTAGCTTGAAAAATTATTTCCAAAAATTGTTGGTGAAAGTTGGGTTGTGATAAAGAACAACAGAATGTGGCATGCCATGAAGCTTGAAGACCTGATCAATGAAACGTTGAGCCCCAATGGATGTTGTAAATGGGTGTTGAAGAGAACATAAATGAGCATACTTGGAAAGGTGATCAACTACCACCATGATGACTGATTTATTGCTCGATTTAGGTAATCCTACAATAAAATCCATAGAGATATCCCACCAAATAGAAGGTGGAATTAGAAGTGGTTATAGTGTGCCAGTAGATTTGACTGTTTTTCCCTTGTGTGTTGACACAAAACAAATTCATCCACAAAATTATGAATTTCTTGTTTCATACCATCCCAAAAAAAAGAACATTTGACCCTATCATAGGTTTTGGTAAACTTGAAGTGCCCAGTTGTGGGTGTAGCATGAAGCTCAAAAAGTACCGTGGATTTAAGTTTTGACTGTTTACTTAAATACAAATGGCCTTTGTATCAAAGCTCATCATGGAGCCAAGAGTACCCTGGGGAAATTGGAGAATTGGACTACAGTTGTTGTATCAAATGTGAACTTTTGGGATCATGTAGCCATTCCTGGTGAACGACTTGGAGCCAATCTGGTATAATGAAGGAGAGAGAAAAAAGGGACCCTTCATCTTCATATTTTTGGGAAAGTGCATCCACAACCACATTGTCTTTGACTTTCTTGTAAATGATCTCATAATCATATCCAAAGAGCTTAGTCACCCATTTTTGTGGCTCTAGGGAGGAAATGCGTTGTTCTAGAAAATACTTGAGGCTTTGATGATCTGTCTTAATTTGGAAGAATTTCCCAATAGATAAGGGCACCAAAGATCAACGGCATGCAGAATAGCTAGCATTTCGTTTTCATAGATTGATTTGCCCAAATTTCATTGAGACAGTTGTTTCCTGGTAAAGGCCAAAGGTTGACCCTCTTGCATAAGGACAGTGTCAATTTCTTTCCATGAAGCATCGCATTCTAGGACAAAGGTCTTTGTGAAATCAGGAAGGGTCGGGAATGGACTGGTGCACATGGCCATATTCAAGGTTTGAAAATCCTGATCAACTGCTGGAGTCCAATTGAAAGAATTATTTTTAAGGAGTGCAGTGAGAGGTACCGAAATCTTTCCATAATTCTTAACAAACTTGCGATAATAACTTGTTAAGCCCAGAAATCCATGCAATATTTTGAGAGTCTTTGGGTGAGGCCAGTCTTGCATATCTTCAATCTTTTTAGGATCCACCATGACGTCGTCCTTGCCAAAAAGATGACCCAATTACTCAACTTCTAAGGCACCAAAAGCACATTTATATTGTTTCAGGAAAAGCTGGTGCTGAGAGAGTAGATGGAGAACTTGATCCACATGAGCAAGATGGTTTGTCCAGGTTTTTCTATAGATGAGGATGTCATCAAAGTAAACTAAGACAAAATGATGGAGAAAAGGATGAAATACATGATTCATGAGGCTTTCGAAAGTGGAGGGAGCATTATACAAGCCAAAGGGCATGACCAAAAACTCATAGTGGCCCTCATGAGCTCTAAATGTAGTCTTAGGAATTTTTACCTCTTTCATACAGATCTGGTGGTAGCCAAAATGAAGATCAAGTTTAGTGAAGAATTGGGTGCCACTCAATTCATCCAAGAGATCATCAATGACAAGAATGAGAAATTTTTCTTTAATGGTGAGTTTTTTTAGGGTGCAGAAGTCAAGAAACATGCGCCAAGAACCTTCTTTCTTCATGACCATGACCACAGGAGAAGAGTAGGGGATCGTACTAGGGAGGATAACACCTGTGTTAAGCAGTTCTTGAACCATTTTCTCAATTTCATTTTTTGGGGAAAAGGGGTGACAATAGGGATGCATATTGGGAGGAAGGCTTCCAGGGACAAGGGGAAAAGAATGATCATGAACACCACGGGAAGGAGGGAGTCCGTGGGGAGTGGAAAAAACCAATCGATGTTTAGAGAGGATGTATTGGAGGTCCCGCGACACAGAGGGTGTCTTAGTTTCTTGTATGGCATGGAATTGGGCAATAATGCCTGAATGACCTTTTTTGAGCAGTTTTTCCATGCAATGAGAACTAATGATCTCAGGGGAACTAGCGGTGATGCCTTGGAACTTAAATTATTGGCCCTCCTGTTTGAATTGCATGGTTAATTCCTTAAAATCCATGAGAATGGGACCCAAAGTCCTTAGACAGTCTGTAGCCAACACAATTTCCAACCACCCATTGGAAATAATGGGAAATCCTATTGTTTTAGAATCCAAATCCATCAAGAAATTCCTCTTTGACTTCATGGAGGCATAAATTAATTCAATTAATATTTATACATCTCAATTATTTTTATTTAACACCTCTCTTGCGATACAAATCCACATCACCAGGACCCTTGGTTTCCAACAGACCTCCCTTCCATCTAAATATTTGGGTGCACCTCTCATCGAAAATTCTCTCTGCAACTCCTCTTGGGAATATCTCCTCTTCAAAATGGAACATTGACTCACCAACTGGTGTTTTCAATTTCTCAATTTCCCTATTTGCCTTGTTCTTCTTAAATTTGTTCTACAAGCGATGCCACTATCTTTTTTTTCATCTCTTGCCACACCAAAATTTATTCTAAAATCTATCTGCAACCTTCAAAGATCCTTCTTGTGGGGAGGGGCCTACAAGGAGAGAAAATGGGATCTTGTATCTTGGGACTACCTTTTTCAACCAAAGATATTAAGAGGACTGGGGCTTAGTGATCTTAAAACTCTCAACTATATTCTTGGAGCCAAGACTTGGTGGAGATGGATCAACCAGAATGATGATCTATGGGCCCGAATCTACCATCAGATATATGAAAATAACATAGGACCTCATGAAATGATATGCTTGGAAGGAGACATCTTAGGATCTCTGATATGGAATTCAACTTGGAATAACAAGCATATAATTCATCAACACTGCTTTTGGGAGGTCATAGATGGACACCACTCCCTATTCTGGGATGATTCCTGGTAGTAACTACCCTCTTTTTAGAGCCACCTAGACTTACAATCTCTCAGAAACAACATGATCACTAGAGAAAATGGCTACAACAATACTAGATTCCCCCAGATACAAATGATTAATGGTGGAATTGGATTCCCAAATACCATTGGCTTCCTCTTCCATCAGGGATAGATTGGGATCTCTTATGGAATGAAATTTCAAGCAGAAAAGTCAAAATCCAAATAGGAGAAGAGAATCTTCGTTGGGGACTCAAGATAGTAGGCTGCTTAAACCTCTAGGAAGGTTATCACTTAGAAACAAGACATGATAATAAACCTTCTCAAAACTTATGGACCAAGATATCATACAAAACATTATGGCCAAGAGTCTCATTTTTCCATTGGCTTCTAGCTCATGGAAAAATCTTAACTTGGGACAATTTATCTCGATGAGGTTTTCATGGTCCTACCTTTTTGTTGCTTTGCTTCCAATAACGGTAATGGTTGCATCCTCTAAAGTAGTTTCCTCCTCTCTTAAGACAATGTATCTAGAAGACAAGACATGAACAAACCCATCCCACTCAATGGATTCCATCTTCACCTTACATAGGTCTTCTGAATATAACCAATCCTCAACCCATATATATTATCCCTTGTCTCTTTTCATTCCAGCTAAAAAAAAGTTGTTAATCCCCTTGAAGGGCATCCAAAAGATTCACTGAAAACATACAAGAATCCCCCTCGCCACAATCCACATGTCCACCACTAAACAAACACCTTTTCCATCACCAACTTTCCAAGAAATCCATCCTCCAACCAAAGGGAAATATTGAACCAAGGATTTCCATATGATAGAAGAATTTATGCAATATTTTATTGGGTTACAAATCCATTCTAGAAATGAACTGGTGTGAATGTATTTTTGAAGTAAAATATCTCCTCAAAGAACCTCCCCTAAAATGACCTTCCAAAAACTTTTTGTAGCATGGGCCTTTGGAAAGAGAAAAATGTTTTTAAGGCCCCAACCTCGTTCCTTCTTGGGCTTGGCTAATCTCTCCCACCTTACCAGAGCCATTTGATCTTTTTCATGCCTACTAGTCCATAGAAAACTAAAGATTTGTTTCTTGATATTATGCAAAATAATTTTATGAATGTAAGCTAGAGGATGCCAATACACAATAATTTCTTCCAACATAGCTTTGACTAGGGTTAATCTACCTCCTAATGATACCCATATTGTGTAGCAAGAATCACCCTGCTTTCAATCTTGTTATACAACTAGATCCAATCCTTGATTACATACTCATTTGGCTTCAATTTGAAACGAATGTATTTAAAACCTTCTTGAAAATCCCCTACATGTAATGGAAGGAGAGATAATATAAATCCTTCTTGATCTAGAACAATATTATGAAACAATATACAAGATTTAAGCTGGTTGACCTCCATCCTAGTAGCACCCCAATAAATAGCCAGAGCTTGATGAATGAATTTTGCATCCATTAAGAACCCATCCGTGGACAATAACACATTGGCCACAAATAAAATGGGAGTAATAGATATGAGAGGTCCCAATATAATACCCTTCAATTTGCCTACCCCTCTTTTAGTAGAAAGACATCTTCTCAAACATTCGGTAATCAACAAAAAAGGTAACTAAGACAATGGACATCTCTTCCTTAGACCTCTAGTAGGCTAGAAAAGGGATGAAGAAAAACCATTGATTAGTAATGAGAAAGAAACATAGGAAAAGAAACCTTCCACCCAATTTATGAACTTGTGAGAGAAACCAACATGGATCATCATCAACCTAAGATAATCCCAACTTACCTTAGCATATATTTTGGATAATTCTAATTTGATTATAAATAATGGTTTATTATTTTCCTTTATTGGATGAAGGGATTGTTTTACAACTCCTGTATCTTCATGAATTTGGAGTCCATCTTGTTCACTCGAGATAGCAGGAGACCAAGATGGTTTGAGTATTTTTTAAACAATCCTGGTAATGATATTGTATACTACATTATAGAGAGAAATATACATTAAGTTATCAAAGGTATTAGGGATATCCTTCTTAGGAATCATGGCACAAAAGGTAGAATTAAATACCCCCAACACTTTACCTGACTTCTTGGATTCCTCCACTACTAGGAGAAAGTCCTTTCCAATCAAATCAAAGAAACCATCATAAAAATCAATGGAGAAACCATAAATTCCTATACTCTTATTTTTTTGGAAGGATTCTGTGATGAATTGTAACTCCTTTAAAGAGATTTTTTTCATTAACTCTCTATTCTAATCCCAAATCAAAAAATCAGGGAAAAAGGTATCCATTTTAATGACATCAACAATGTTTTCTCTTAGAGGCCCCTTGAAAATATTTCCAAAATGATTGGTTCCAAATTCATAAATAACCTTAAAATTATCAACATGGGCCCCTTAACTATCCTTGATGTTCCAAATAGTGTTGAGGTTTTTACTCATTTTGACATAGTTATGGAAAAATATTGTATTTTCATCCCCTTGACAAATCAATGTCACTCAACTCTTTTGGTGCCATTTAGCTTCTTCCAAGTCCAACAAATCCCTTTTGGTTGCTTCACCTTCAATTTTTCCAATTCCACCTCATTAAAAATACCATTCAAATTTTATTTAAAAATATGTTCTATATATTTCTCCAAATCTATTGTTGAGAATCATTGTACTTTGCGTTTTCCCATGCCATAGTTTTCTTTTTTATTGTCTTGAGATTATCACTGAATTCAAACATGGAAAAATTTTCCCTTAGAATATCAACATGCTTCCATTCACTATAAGTCATTTCCCTAAATTCAGGATCACTTAAACAAAAAAATGTTGAATTTGAAAGGGGTAGGTGGCTTTGGAGATAGCTCCCCAAATTGAAAAAAGATAGGAACATGGTAAAAAGGTCCACCTTCACCAACACAAGATTCTAGGATTCCCACATTATCAACCACTAGCACAAGAAATCTATCAAGCCTTTTGGAAATAACACCAGCCCTGTCCTATTATTTCTCCATGTTGAACATAATTGAAAAGGCTTGATATCGCACAATCCTACCTCATCAATTTTTTGAAGAAGGAGCCAGTGGGTACATTTTTCCATCTTCCCCCCATAACTCACTAATTCTTAGAATAAAGTTCATGTCACCACCCACAATTACATTTTCCTTTCC
>JASDQU011377970.1:24176-36973 GCA_032191745.1 Picea mariana | reverse complement strand
CATATTGTTTATGAGTCTCGACCCCGCAATGTCATTGTTTCTCTGGGGGGTCATATCTACAGAATACCAGAGGTAGTTCTGACTATTGTTCCACCTAAAAAGTGTCGCAAGGTAGTATATCATACTAAAAAATTTATCTTCTTCACAATCTGTTCAAAAGGTGAACAAAAGGATACTGCAACCACTACAACCTCAGCCCAAGCACCTTCTATCCAACAGAAGTAGTTCGACAAGATTGTAGCAAAGTGTAAAGATTCATTCTGCACAAAATAATCTCATGTATCCAGACTGGTTAAAACTATCCAACCCTTCCATCCACATGCTCATGATAGCCTTTCACAAATAGAGCAGCGCGATGTCTCCAGCAAGGAAAGCATCTCACCAAGATTCAGATTCAACAAATGCTTTTTCCTCTCCCCTAGGCACTCAACGCAATGGAGACCATTTCTTCCTAAGGAGGGAGGATTGCTCCAAGTGGATATCGGTGGCCATCCACCTTCTCCAACTGGCTCAAAATAGTTTTCTGAAAATTTTAGCAATTTACTATTTTTAGTAGTTTTAACTTATGGGGCCATTTTGAGGGCCTAAATGAAGGTTTTTCGGGATCGAGCTTCTCAATGATAGCCAAAGGCATAACTGAGCCCCCAAAATGAATCTCCTCTGATACCACTAATCTGGATTATTTTTGGGATGAAATGAGAGCAGAGATATAATAATGAAATGCACAGAGATATCGCAGATATCCAATAATAAAACAGAAATGTATCAGAGATGCAACCATAAACACAGATATACAGTAATACACGATTTCTATTAATGAAAGAAATGTACAGAGACTGTAAAAATGCAGAGTGAAAAACTTGTTAGAATGATGCCAGCTTATCTCTGATAATAGGTGTGATGACTACTCGCATTCACAAGAATATGATTACAATGAGGCTCTGAAGGCCTTTTTACAATAAACAGGAATGTCAAAAGCCCTAGACATCCAAAAACCTAACCCTAGGTGATGAAGCGCCAAAAGTCATGTGGGCCCCATTTGGGTAAGTTAGTAAATCAACTTCCCAAGGTCGTAAATTTTTCATACGATCTCTCTTATAGGCGTATGATCGCCCATATTGATCCAGGTGGATATCGGTGGCCACCCACCTTCTCCAACTGGCTCAAAACAGTTTTTTGGCAATTTTGGCAATTTACTATTTTTAGAAGTTTTAACTTCCAGGGCCATTCTGAGGGCCTAAATGAAGGTCATCTCTATAGAATACCAGAGGTATTTCTGACTCATGTTCCACCTAAAAAATGTCGCAAGGTAGCATCTCATACTGCAAAATTCATCTTCTTCACAGTCTATTCAAAAGGTGAACAAAATGATACTGCAACCACTACAGCCTTGGCCCAAACACCTTTTATCCAACAGAAGAAGGTCGAAAAGATTGTAGCAAAGTGTAAAGATTCATTCTGCACAAAATAATCTCATGTATTCAGACTGGTTAAAAATATCCAACCCTTCCAGCCACATGCTCGTGATAGCCTTCCACAAACCGAGCAGCTCAAGGCAAGCAACTCACCAAGATTCTGATTCAGCAAACGCTTTTTCCTCTCCCCAGGGAACTCAATGCAATGGATACCATTGATTCTTGAGGAGGGAGGATTGATCTAGGTGGATATTGGTGGCCACCCACCTTCTCCAACTGGCTCAAAACATTTTTCTAACAATTTTGGCAATTTACTATTTTTAGCAGTTTTAACTTTAGGGCCATTTTGAAGGCCTAAATGAAGGTGTTTTGGGATTGATCTTATTAATTATATCTAAATGCATGACTGAGCCTCCAGAATTAATCTCTTGGATGATACCTTTCCAACAAGCTATCATATGCCTAAAATGAAGATCATATGCAAACCTTACGACCCCAGGAAGTTGATGTACTAACTTACCTAAATGGGGCCCACATGAAATTTGGCACTTCATCTCCTAGGGTTAGGTTTTTGGATGTCTAGGGTTTTTGACATTCTTGTTTATTATAAAAATCCCTTTAGAGCCTCATTGTAATCATCTTCTTGCGAATGCGAGTAGCCGTCACATCTCTTCTCACAGATAAGTTGTCACCATTCTAGCGAGTCTTTCACTTTGTATTTTTATAGTCTCTGTACATTTATTTCATTATTAGAAATCGTGTATTACTGCATATCTGTGTTTATGGTTGCATCTCTGAAACATTTGTGTTATATTATTGGATATCTGTGATATCTCTTTTCATTTCATTATTATATCTCCGCTCTCATTTTGTGCCAAAAATAATCTGGATCAGTGATATCAGAGCAGGCTTCTCTTGATCATTTTTTTCCAGTGCATGTCCCTGATGAGGTCCGGTATAACAAGTTGGGTCTCGAGCTTGTCTCTCTTGAATAAAATGTTTCTCGCATGCCTAATAAACCCTCAATGGCGGAAGAAAAGAAAAACGACGGAGCAAATGATCCTATCAATCTGTTGCTTGAGCAAGATCTCACGCGATAGAGGGACGAAATGATGGAGAATTTTTTCCACATCCTTCAATGCCTGTCGATAGCAACATGCAAATATTCATCAAATAACCACTTTGGAAGCACCTCTCCTTTCAAGTTACAGGTTAATTTTGATATTCCCATATTTGAAGGTTAGATAGATGCCGATGCCCTAGACAAATGGTTAAATATGCTAGACGGTTATTTCTCTGTTCACCATTATTTCGACAGGGAAAAGATCACCTTCGCACTCCTTAAATCTCTCCCCCATGTCAAAAATTGGTGGGAAACTTATTGAGAGAAAATTTCCATAGAGGAGTCTGGAATATATGGTGCCCAACCCACTTGGGATTTTTTTGTGGACACGGTAAAGGAACAGCATTACCTTGTTGGCAACTATGAGGATCAGTACATGAGATGGACCACACTGTGGAAAAAGAGGGGCCAAGCAGTTTCAGATTTCACCAATACCTTTCATACCTTGCGCACCAAGATGGGTATCAAAGACTAAGAACGAAATTTGGTTCTGAAATACTGTGGGGCTCTACACAAAAACATCCAAACTGAAATGGATTTTCTAGACATCTCATCACTCGGTGCTGCTTATCAATATGTTGTTAAAATCAAGAAGAAATTTAAGCACCAAAACAAATGGGAGTTCGAGTATGCAAATCTGCAACAACCAAAGTATGACAAAGACGACCCTAACAAACAATCTCCTAATAACCAATGCAAGCCATAGGAAAACAAGGGTCACGGGAAGACAAAGAAGGACACTGGAAAATGATGTGATTTCCACAAAATCCCCTAGAAAAACATCGATGAATGTCGCTCAAAAGATTCATTGGTGGCTGAGATCAAAGACAAGGATTCGAACCTTGATTCATAATATGATTATGAAAATACTAGTAAAAGACAGATCATCGACACAGACCCCACTACTATTGTCACGACCTCAACAATTCAACTAGAAGAACCAACAAATCTTGAAGAGGGGGAGCTCCTTTTTCATTCAAAGATGTGGTTGAATGGATCCTCGTTCCATTTAATTGTTGATAGCGGAAGCAAGAAGAACCTCATCTCAGCATAGGTCATCAAACAGTTGGGATTGTCGACAACACCACACCCACAACCATACAACATCGAGTGGCTCCACCAAGGACGAAATCTTCATGTCAACTAGCATTTTTTATTTCCATACGACATCTATCCCTTCAAGAATGAGGTATTATGTGATGTTTTTCCATTGGATGTCTGTGATGTTCTCTTGGGCCTACCATATGTGTAGAAGCGCCATGTTGTTTATGAGTCTCGACCCTGCAGTGTCATTTTTTCTCTGGGGGATCATCTCTACAGAATACCAGAGGTAGTTCTGACTACTGTTCCACCTAAAAAGTGCCACAAGGTAGTATCTCATACTACAAAATTTAGCTTGTTCACAATCTGTTCAAAAGGTGAACAAAAGGATACTGCAACCACTACAGTCTCGGCCCAGGCACCTTCTATCCAACAGAAGTAGATCGACAAGATTGTAGAAAAGTGTAAATATTCCTTTTGCACAAAAGAATCTCATGTATCTAGACTGGTTAAAAATATCCAACCCTTCCAGTGACATGCTCGTGATAGCCTTCTACAAATCAAGCAACACGACGTCTCCAACAAGGAAAGCAGCTCACCAAGATTCAGATTCAGCAAACGCTTTTTCCTCTCCCCCGGGCACTCAACGCAATGGATACCATTGCTTCTTAAGGAGGGAGGATTTATTGAGGTGTATATCGGAGGCCACTCACCTTCTTCAACTGGATCAAAACAATTTTCTGGCAATTTTGGCAATTTACTATTTTTAACAGTTTTAACTTACGGGGCCATTTTTAGGGCCTAAATGAAGGTTTTTCTGGATCGATCTTCTCAAAGATATCCAAATGCATGATTTATCCCCCAAAATTAATCTCCTCGATGATACCTTTCCAATGGGCTATCATACGCCTAAAAAAGAGATCGTTTGCAAACGTTACGACCCCGGGAAGTTGATGTACTAACTCACCCAAACGGGGCCCACATGACTTTTGGTGCTTCATCTCCTAGGGTTAGGTTTTTGGATGTATAGGATTTTTGGCATTCCTGTTTATTGTAAAAATTCCTTTAGAGCCTCATTGTAATCATCTTCTTGTGAATGTGAGTAGCCGTCACATCTCTTCTCAGAGATAAGCTGCTACCATTCTAGCAAGTCTTTCACTCTGTATTTTTACAGTCTCTGTACATTTCTTTCATTAATAGAAATCATGTATTACTGTATATCTGTGTTTATGGTTGCATATCTGATACATTTATTTTATATTATTTGATATCTGTGATATCTCTGTGCATTTCGTTATTATATCTCCACTCTCATTTGGTGCCGAAAATAGTCTGGATCAGTGGTATCAGAGAAGAATGCTCTTGATCATTTTTTTCCAGTGCATGTTCCCAATGAGGTATGAGTATAGAAAGTTGGGTTTCTAGATTTTCTCTCTTGAAGAAACTCTCTCTCTCACGCCCAAGAAACCCTCAATGGTGGAAGAAGAGAAAAACAACAGAGCAGACAATCCTATCAATCTGTTGCTTAAGCAAGCTCTCACGCGACAGAGGGATGAAATGATGGAGAATTTTTACCACATCCTTCAACACCTACCATTAGAAACAGATGCATCTTCATCAAACAACCACTTTGGAATCACCTCTCCTTTCAAGGTATAGGTTAATTTTGATATTCCCCTATTTGAAGGTCAGATAGATGCGGATGCCCTTGACAAATGGATAAATCTGCTAGATGGTTATTTCTCTATTCACCATTTTTTCGACAGGGAAAAGATCAACATCAAAATCCTTAAATCTCTCCCCCATGTCAAACATTAGTGAGAAACTTACTGGGAGAAAAGTTCCATAGAGGAGGCTAGAATATATGGGGCCGAGCCTGCTTGAGATTTTTTTGTGGACACGATAAAGGAACAATATTACCTTGTCAGAAACTACGAGGACCAATACATGAGATGGACTACACTGCGACAAGAGAGGGGCCAAGTAGTTCCAGAGTTCACCAATACCTTCCATACATTGCACACCAAACTGGGTATCAAAGACTCAGAACGACATTTGGTTCTGAAATACCGTGAGGCTCTACACAAATACATCCAAACTGAAATGGATTTTCTGGACATCTCATCACTCGGTGCTTCTTATCGATATGTTGTTAAAATCGAGCAGAAATTTAAGCACTAGAACAAATGGGAGTTTAGGTCTGCAAATCTGCAACAACCAAAGTATGACAAAGAGAGCCCTAACAAATAGTCTCCTGAAAACCAGTCCAAGCCATAGGAAAATAAGGGTCACGGGAAGACAAAGGACACTGAAAAATGGTGCGATTTCCAAAAAATCCCCCATCACAACACCGATGAATGTCGCTCAAAAGAGTCATTGGTGGCCGAGATCAAAGAAAAAGAGCCGAACCCTGATTCAGAATCTGATTCTGAGAATACTGGTAAAAGACAGATAATCGACACAGACCCCACTGCTATTGTTGCGACCGCAACAATTAAACTAGAAGAACCAACAGATCCTAAAGAGGGGGAGCACCTTTTTCATTCACAGATGTGGGTGAAGGGAACCCCGCTGCATTTTATTGTTGCTAGCGGAAGCCAGAAGAACCTCATCTAAGCAAAGGTCATTAAACGGTTGGGATTGTCGACAACACCACACCCGCAACCATACAACATCGAGTGGCTTCACCAAGGACAAAATATTCGTGTTATCCTGTATTATCGATTGTCATACGACATCCATCCCTTCAAGGATGAGGTATTATGTGATGTTTCCCCACTATATGGCTGTGATGTTTTCTTGGTCCAACCATATATGTGGAAGCGCCATGTTGTTTATGAGTCTCAACCCCGCAGTGTCATTGTTTCTCTCGGGAGTTATCTCTACAGAATACCAGAGGTAGTTTCGACTATTGTTCCACCTAAAAAGTCCCGCAAGGTAGTATCTCATACTACAAAATTTAGCTTCTTCACAATTTGTTCAAAAGGTGAACAAAAGGATACTGCAACCACTATAGCCTCGGCCCAAGCACCTTCTATCCAACATAAGTAGGTCGACAAGATTGTAGAAAAGTGTAAAGATTTCTTCTTCACAAAAGAATCTCATGTATCCAGACTGTTCAAAAATATCCAACTCTTCCAGCCACATGCTCATGATATCCTTCCACAAATCGAGTAGCACGGCGTCTCCACCAAGGCAAGCAACTCACCAAGATTCAGATTCAGCAAACGCTTTTTCCTCTCCCTCGAGCACTCAACACAATGGAGAAAATTTTTTCCTAAGGAGGGAGGATTGATCCATGTGGATATCAATGACCACTCACCTTCTCCAACTGGCTCAAAACAGTGTTCTGACAATTTTGGCAATTTACTATTTTTAGCAGTTTTAATTTTCGGGGCCATTTTGAGGGCCTAAATGAAGGTTTTCTGGGATCGAGCTTCTCAATAAAATATAAAGGCATGATTGAGCCCCCAAAATGAATCTCCTCGAAGATACCTTTCCAACGGGCTATCATACACCTAAACTGGAGATCGTATGCAAAAGTTACTACCACGGGAAGTTGATGTACTAGCTTACCCAAACGAGGTCCACATGACTTTTGGCACTTCATCTCCTAGGGTTAGGTTTTCTGATGTCTAGGGTGTTTGACAATCTTTTTTATTTTAAAAAGGCCTTCAGAGCCTCATTGTAATTATATTTTTGCGAATGCGAGTAGCCATCACATCTCTTCTCAAAGATAAGCTGCCACCATTCTAGCGAGTCTTTCACTCTGTATTTTTACAGTCTCTGTAAATTTCTTTCATTAATAAAAATTGTGTATTACTGTATATCTTTGTTTATGGTTGCATCTCTAATAAATTTCTGTTATATTATTGGATATCTGTGATATCTTTGTGCATTTCGTTATTATAACTCCACTCTCATTTCGTGCCGAAAATAATCCAAATCAGTGGTATCAGAGCAGGCTTCTCTTGATCATTTTTTTCCAGTGCATGTTCCCAATGAGATCCGAGTAGAGCAAGTTTGGTCTTGATATTTTCTCTCTTAAAGACAATCACTCTCGGATGCCTAAGAAACCCTCAATGGCGAAAGAAGAGAAAAACGACGGAGCAGACGATCATATCAATCTGTTGCTTAAGCAAGCTATCACGCGACAGATGGACAAAATGATGGAGAATTGTTACCACATACTTCAATGCCTATCGATAGAAACATGTGCATCTTCATCAAACAACCACTTTGGAAGCACCTCTCCTTTCAAGGTAAAGGTTAATTTTGATATTCCCATATTTAAAGGTCAGATAGATGCAGATGCGGATGCCCTAATCAAATGGTTAAATATGATAGACGGTTATTTCTCTATTCACCATTTTTTTGACAAGGAAAAGATCACCTTCGCACTCCTTAAATCTCTCCCCCATGTCAAACAGTGGTGGGAAAATTACTGGGAGAAAATTTCCACAGAGGAGTCTGGAATATATGGGGTCGAGCCCACTTGGGTTTTTTTTGTGGATGCAGCAAGGGAACAATATTACCCTATTGGCAACTATGAGGACCAATACATGAGATGGACCACACTTTGACAAGAGAGAGGCCAAGAAGTTCTGGAGTTCACCAATATCTTCCATACCTTGCGCACCAAGTTGGGTATCAAAGAATTTGAACAACATTTGGTTCTAAAATACCGTGGGGCTCTACACAGATACATCCAAACTGAAATGGATTTTCTAGACATCTCATCACTTGGTGTTGCTTATCGATATGTTGTTAAAATCGAGCATAAATTTAAGCACCAGAATAAATGGGAGTTCGGGTCTGCAAATCTACAACAACCAACGTATGACAAAGATAGCCCTAACAAACAATCTTCCGAAAACCAGTCCAAGCCACAGGAAAAGAAGGGTCACGGGAAGACAAAGAAGGACATTGGAAAATGGTGTGATTTCCACAAAAACACCTTGAACAACACCGATGAATGTCGCTCAAAATAGTCATTGGTGGACGAGATCAAAGACAACGAGCCGAACCCTGATTCAGAATATGATTATGAAAATACTGGTAAAAGACAGATCATCGACGCAGACCCCACTTCTATTGTCGTGACCGCAACAGTTCAATCAGAAGAACCAACAGATCCTGTAGAGGGGGAGCACCTTTTTCATTCACAGATGTGGGCGAAAGGAACCCTGCTGCATTTTATTGTTGATAGCGAAAGCCAGAAGAACCTCATCTCAACAAAGGTCGTCAAATAGTTGGAATTGTCGACAACACCACACCCACAGCCATACAACATCGGGTGGCTTCACCAAGGATGATATGTTAGTGTCGATTGTCATACGACATCTAGCCCTTGAAGGATGAGGTATTATGTGATGTTTCCCCACTAGATTTATGTGATGTTCTCTTGGGCAAACCGTATATGTGGAAGTTCCATGTTGTTTATGAGTCTCGACCCCGCAGTTTCATTGTTTCTCTAGGGGGTCATCTCTACAGAATACCAGAGGTAGTTCTGACTACTGTTCCACCTAAAAAGTGTTGCAAGGTAGTATATCATACTACAAAATTTATCTTCTTCACAATCTGTTCAAAAGGTGAATGGAAGGATACTGCAACCACTACAGCCTTGGCCCAAGCACCTTCTATCCAATAGAAGCACGTCGACAAGATTGTAGCAAAGTGTAAAGATTACTTCTTCACAAAAGAATATCATGTATCCAAACTGGTTAAAAATATCCAACCCTTCCAGCCACATGCTCGTGATAGCTTTTCACAAACCAAGTAGCACGACATCTCCAACAAGGAAAACAACTCACCAAGATTCAGATTCAGCAAACGCTCTTTCCTCTCCCCCAAGAACTCAACACAATGGATACCATTGCTTCCTAAGGAGGAAGGATTGATCCAAGTGGATATCGGTGGCACCCACCTTCTCCAACTAGCTCAAAATAGTTTTCTAGCAATTTTGGCAATTTACTAGTTTTAGCGGTTTTAACTTCCGGGGCCATTTTGAGGGCCTAAATGAAGGTTTTTCGAGATTGATCTTCTCAATTATAGTCAAATCCATGATTGATCCCCCAAAATTAATCTCATCTACGATACCTTTCCAACGAGCTATCATACGCCTAAAACGGATATCGTATGCAAAAGTTACGACCTCAGGAAGTTGATGTGCTAACTTACCCAAATGGGGCCCACATGAATTTTGGCGCTTGATCTACTAGGATTAGAATTTTTGATGTCTAGGGTTTTTGGCATTATTTTTTATTGTAAAAGTGTCTTCAGAGCCTCATTGTAATCATCTTCTTGCTAATGCGAGTAACCGTCACATCTCTTCTTAGAGATAAGTTGCCACCATTCTAGCGAGTCTTTCACTCTATATTTTTACAGTCTCTCTACATTTATTTCATTAATAGAAATCGTATATTACTATATATTTGTGTTTATGGTTTCATCTCTGATACATTTTTGTTATATTATTGGATATCTGCGATATCTCTGTGCATTTCGTTATTATATCTCCACTCTCATTTCATGCCAAAAATAATCTGGATCAGTGGTATCAGAGTAGGTTGCTCTTGATCGTTTTTTTCCAGTGCATGTATCCGACGAGGTCCGAGTATAACAAGCTGGGTCTCGAGATTGTCTCTCTTGAATACAATCACTCTTGCATGCCCAAGAAACCCTCAATGGAGGAAAAAAAAAATGACAGAGCAGACGATCCTATCAATCTGTTGCTTGAGAAACCTCTCACGTGACAGAGGGACGAAATAATGGAGAATTTTCCCCACATCCTTCAATACCTTCCAATAGCAGCAGGCACATATTCATCAAACATTCACTTTGGAAGCAACTCTCCTTTCAAGGTACAGGTTAATTTTGATATTTCCATATTTTAAGGTCAGATAGATGCAGATGCCCTAGACAAATTGTTAAATATGCTAGATGGTTATTTCTCTGTTCACCATTTTTCTGACAGGGAAAATATCACCTTCACACTCCTTAAATATCTCCCCCATGTCAAAAATTGGTGGGAAACTAACTAGGAGCAAAGTTCCACAGAGGAGTCTGAAATATATGGGGTTGATCCCACTTGGGTTTTTTTTCTGGACGTGGTAAAGCAACAATATTACCCTATTGGCAACTATGAGGGACTAGTACATGAGATGGACCACACTACAGCAAGAGAGGGGCCAAGCAGTTCCAGATTTCACCAATACCTTCCATACCTTGTGCACCAATTTGGGTATCAAAGACTCCAAATGACATTTGGTTTTGAAATACCGTGGGGCTCTACACAGATGCATCCAAACTGAAATAGATTTTCGGGACATCTCATCACTCGATGTTGCTTATATATATGTTTCTAAAATCAAGCAGAAATTTAAGCAGCAAAACAAATAGGAGTTCGGGTCTGCAAATCTGCAACAACCAAAGTATGAAAAAGATGACCCTAACAAACAGTCTCCGGAAAACTAGTCCAATCCATAGGAAAAGAAGGGTCACGGGAAGACAAAGAAGGACACTAGAAAATGGTGCAATTTCCACAAAATCCCCTGGAAAAACACCGATGAATGTCCCTCAAAATAGTCATTGGAGGCTGAGATCAAAGACAAGGAGCCGAACCCTAATTCATAATCTGATTCTAAAAATACTAGTAAAAGACGGATCATCGACGCAGACCCCACTGCTATTGTCGCGAAGAACCAACAGATCCTGAAAAGGGGAGTTCCTTTTTCATTCACATATGTGGGTGAAGGGAACACTGCTGCATTTTATTTTTGATAGTAGGAGCTAGAAGAACCTCATCTGAGCAGAGGTCATCAAAGAGTTGGGATTGTCGACAACACCACACCCGTAGCCATACAACATTGGGTGGCTTCACCAAGGATGAGATCTTCGTGTCAGCCAACAGTGTCAATTATCATATGACATCCAACCCTTCAAGGATGAGGTATTATGTGATGTTTCACCACTAGATGTCTGTGATGTCCTCTTGAGCCAACCATATATGTGGAAGCACCATGTTGTTTATGACTCTTGACCCTGTAGTGTCATTGTTTCTTTGGGGGGTCATCTCTACAAAATACCATAGGTAGTTCCGACTATTGTTCCACCTAAAAAGTTCCACAAGGTAGTATCTCATACTATAAAATTTACCTTCTTCACAATCTGTTCAAAAGGTGAACAAAAGGATACTACAACCACTAGAGCCTCGGCCCAAGAACCTTCTATCCAACAGAAGCAAGTCGAAAAGATTGTAGCAAAGTGTAAAGATTCTTTCTGCACAAAATAATCTCATGTATCTAGACTGGTTAAAAATATACAACCCTTCTAGCCACATGCTCATGATAGCCTTCCAGAAACTGAGCAGCGCGACGTCTCCAGCAAGGCAAGCAGCTCACTAAGATTTAGATCCAACAAATATTTTTTCCCCTCCCTCGAGAAATCAACGCAATGGAGATCATTGCTTCCTAAAGAGGGAGGATTGATCCAGTGTTGGTTGTGGAGCCTGATTATCTTCCTGATTCAGAGGTCCTTTCTTTCAGCCGTGTTTATACCCCATGAAATATTTACACCCCAAAAGTATGTACACTCTTCCACGCGGGGGAGTGCAGAGGGGGGGTACCCCCTCTGCGGGGTCCAGGGGGGCCTATCCCCCTGGCTAGGGGTTCTGGGGTCAAGCGGCCCCCCAGCGAGGGTTCGGGGGCGAAGCCCCCAAAGAAAAAATTGCCTTGTAAAAGTATATTGTAATTTCATTGTAAATCTGGACCATTAAGGTCGTAGATCTAACGGTAGAGATTATGTTAGGGTTTTTTTCCCTAGAAGGCAACCCTCTTTTATGAGGGAAATGTATTGCGGCTATGGATTTTTTTGGTGAATATTGTATTATGAGAGAGGAGACTGTGAGATAAAGAAGAGGAAGTTACAACGGGTTTTGTTGTAGGTTGTATCCCTTCATTTGCTAGATAATAATAAAGGAAGGACCTGGCAATTTCTCTGGTGGATGTAGCCCACATTGGGTGAACCACGTAAATCTGTGTCTCTCTTGTATTGTTGGTCTTCTGTGTTTTGTTTCTGCATTTGTTTTATTTTATTGCTCGACGGTCCTGTTTTTCTAACAACTGGTATCAGAGCGTAAGGTAACTCGCAGGAAAAGAGGGTTCCTGGTTCGAGTGGGAGCAATGTCGGAAGATGGAAAGTTTAGGGTCGATAAATTA
>JASDQU011377970.1:11613-24076 GCA_032191745.1 Picea mariana | reverse complement strand
CCTGGCAATTTCTCTGGTGGACGTAGCCCACACTGGGTGAACCACGTAAATTTGTGTCTCTCTTGTATTGTGTGTCTTTTGTGTTTTGTTTCTGCATTTGTTTTATTTTATTGCTCCGCAGTCCTGTTTTTCTAACATCCAGATGATTATCGGTGGCCACCCACCTTCTCCAACTGGCTCAAAAAAGTTTTCTGGCAATTTTGGAAATTTATTAGTTTTAGCAGTTTTAACTTCCGGGGCCATTTTGAGGGCCTAAATGAAGGTTTTTTGGGATCGAGATTCTCAATGATATCTAAGGGCATGATTGAGCCCCAAAAATGAATCTCCTCTAATATACCTTCCCAACGAACTATCATACGCCTAAAACAAAGATCGTATGCAAAAGTTATGACCCCGGGAAGTTGATGTACTAACTTACCGAAACAGGGCCCACATGACTTTTGGCGCTTCATCTCATAGGGTTAGGTTTTTGGATTTATAAGGTTTTTGGCATTCCTGTTTATTGTAAAAACACCTTTAGAGATTCATTGTAATCATATTCTTGTGAATGCGAGTAGTCGTCACATCTCTTCTCAGAGATAAGTTGCCACCATTCTACCAAGTCTTTCACTCTGTATTTTTATAGTATCTTTACAATTATTTTAGTAATAGAAATCGTGTATTACTGTATATCTATGTTTATGGTTGCATCTCCAATACATTTCTATTATATTATTGGATATCTGTGATATCTCTGTGCATTTCTTTATTATATCTCCACTGTCATTTTGTGCCGAAAATAATATGAATCAGTGGTATCAGAGAAGACCCCTCTTGATCATTTTTTTCCAGTGCATGTTCCCGACGAGGTCCGAGTATAGAAATTTGGGTCTCGAGCTTGTCTCTCTTGAAGAAAATATCTCTTTCATGCCCAAGAAACCCTCAATGGTGGAAGAAAAGAAAAACGACGGAGCAAACGATTCTATCAATCTGTTGCTTGAGAAAGCTCTCACGCGACAGAGGGACGAAATGATGGAGAATTTTTCCCACATCCTTCAAAACCTACCGATATAAATAGGCACATATTCATCAAACAACCACTTTGGAAGCACCTATCCTTTCAAGTTACAGGTTAATTTTGATATTCCCATATTTGAAGGTCAGATAGATTTGGATGCCCTAGAAAATGTTTAAATCTGCTAGATGGTTATTTCTTTGTTCACCATTTTTTTGATAGGTAAAAGATCACCTTCACACTCCTTAAATATCTCCCCCATGTCAAACATTGGTGGGAAACTTACTAGGAGAAAAGTTCCACAGAGGAGTCTGGAATATATGGGGTCGAACCCACTTGGGATTTTTGTGTGGACACAGTAAAGGAACAATATTACCCTGTTGGCAACTATGAGGACCAGTACATGAGATGGACCACACTACGACAAGAGAGGGGCCAAGAAGTTTCAGAGTTCACCAATACCTTCCATACCGTGGGGCTCTACACAAATACATCCAAACTAAAATGGATTTTATGGACATCTCATCACTCAGTGCTGCTTATCGATATGTTGTTAAAATCGAGTAGAAATTTAAGCACCAAAACAAACAAGAGTTCGGGTTTGCAAATATGCAACAACCAAAGTATGAAAAAGATGACTCAAACAAATAGTCTCTCAAAAACTACTGCAAGCCATAGGAAAAGAAGGGTCACGGGAAGACAAAGAAGGACATTGGAAAATGGTTCAATTTCCACAAAAGCCCCTGGGACAACACCAATGAATGTCGCTCAAAAAAGTCATTGGTGGTCAAGATCAAAGAGAAGGAGCTGAACCCTAATTCAGAATATTATTATGAAAATACTGGTAAAAGACAGATCATCAACGCAGATCCCACTTCTATTGTCGCGACCGCAACAATTCAACCAGAAGAACCAAGAGATCCTGAAGAGGGGGAGTGCCTTTTTCATTCAGAGATGTGGGTGAAGGGAACCCTGCTAAATTTTATTTTTGATAGTGGAAGACATAAAAATATCATCTCAGTAGAGGTCGTCAAACAGTTGGGATTGTTGAAAACACCACACCTGCAGCCATACAACATTGGGTGGCTTCACCAAGGACGAGATCTTCGTGTCAGCCAGCAGTGTCGATTTTCATATGGCATCCAGCCCTTGAAGGATGAGGTATTATGTGATGTTTCCCCACTATATGTCTGTGATGTTCTCTTGGGCCAACCATATATGTGGAAGCGCCATGATGTTTATGAGTCTCGACCCCGTAGTGTCATTGTTTCTCTAGGGGGTCATCTCTACAGAATACCAGAGGTAGTTCTGACTACTGTTCCACCTAAAAAGTTCCACAAGGTAGTATCTCATATTACAAAATTTAGCTTTTTCACAATCTGTTAAAAAGGTGAACAAAAGGATACTGCAACCATTACAACCTCGACCTAAGCACCTTCTATCCAACAGAAGCAGGTCGACAAGATTGTAGCAAAGTGTAAAGATTCCTTCTACACAAAATAATCTCATGTATCCAAACTGGTTAAAAATATCCAACCCTTCTGGCCACATGCTCATGATAGTCTTCCACAAACCAAGCAGCACGATGTCTCCAGCAAGGCAAGCAACTCACCAAGATTTAGATTCAATAAACGTTTTTTCCTCTCCCTCGGGAACTCAACGCAATGGATACCATTTCTTCCTAAGAAAGGAGGATTAATCCAGGTGGATATTGGTGGCCACCCACTTTCTCCAACTAGCTCAAAACAGTTTTATGACAATTTTGTCAATTTACTATTTTTAGCAGTTTTAACTTCCAGGGCCATTTTGAGGGCCTAAATGAAGGTTTTTCAGGATCGAGTTTCACAATGTTATCCAATGGAATGATTGAGCCCCCAAAATGAATATCCTCAACGATACCTTTCCAATGGTCTATCATACGCCTAAAACAGAGATCGTATGCAAAAGTTACGACCCCGGGAAGTTGGTGTACTAACTTACCCAAACGGGGCCCACATGACTTTTGGTGCTTCATCTCCTAGGGTTAGGTTTTTTGATGTCTAGGATTTTTGGCATTCCCTTTTATTCTAAAAATTCCTTCAGAGCCTCATTGTAATCATCTTCTTGTGAATGTGAGTAGCCATCACATCTCTTCTCAAACATAAGCTGTCACCATTCTAGCGAGTCTTTCACTATGTATTTTTACAGTCTCTGTGCATTTCTTTCATTAATAGAAATCGTGTATTACTCTATATCTGTTTTTATGGTTGCATCTCTAATACATTTATGTTATATTATTGGATATTTGTGATATCTCTTTGCATTTCGTTATTATATCTCCGCTCTCATTTCATGCCAAAAATAATCTGGATCATATATGTTGATGATATGCTTGTTGCAAGAAAAAGCATGGTCGAAATCAGCAAGTTAAATGCTTAGTTGGATAGGATGTTCTATATGAAGGATCTAGGAGCAGCAAAACCAATATTAGGAATGGAGATACATAGAGACAGGAAATATGGTAAGCTATGGTTATCACAATAGAAGTGTGTGGAGAAAATAATTATGATATTCTATATGAATAATTTGAAACCCATACAAATCCATTTGGCTTCCCATTTCAAGATTTCTTCAAGTTTATGTTCTAGTAATGATGAATAAAATGATTATACGTCTCACGTACCATATGCTAATGTAGTAGGAAGTTTGATTTATTTGATGGTGAGTACTAGACCAGATATTTCACATGCAATTGGTGTTGTCAGTAGATACATGGAAAATCCAGGTAAAGAGCATTGGGAAACAATGAAATCGGTGTTTCGGTATATTAGAGGCACAAATGACTATTCTACCACCTATGATGGTTCCAGTGATTCAATATGTGGTTATCCTAATGTATATTTTGCAGGTGACTTGGACAAAAAGAGATCCTTTTCAGGATATGTCTTTACTCTTGCAGGAGGACCTATTAGTTTGATGTCAAAACTAAAAAACATAGTTGCTTTATCCACTACTGAGGAAGAATATATGGTTGCTTCACATGCATGTAAGGAGGAAATTTGGTTAAAAGATTTGTTGGGTGATTTTGGAAGGATGCAAGACAAGGTGAAAGTATTCTGTGATAGTCAAAGTGCTAATGATTTCACTAGAAATCCAACTTATCATAGTGGGACGAAGCATATTTCTATTAAATACCATTTTGTGAGACTTATTAATGAAGGGGGAGTGGCTCTGGAAAATGTCCATACAAAAGTGACTTTTGCAGACATGTTCATGAAATCAGTTTTGTTAGAGAAAATATGATGGTGTTTGGCTTCTCTTGGCTTGTAGAAAAGGTGATGAATTAATTTGGGCATGATATATCAGGTAATTTTTTTTTAAGGTGGAGATTGTTGAAAATTCCAACCAATTTCCTATGCGGGTGCATGCACACCGTATCAACTAAAAATGGAATGTGCATGCATGCACACTACAATCAATATTTTATGTAATTGGTGGAGCTGGTTTATTTAACCATATAATAGATCCTATATATCTATAAGCATACTCCTAGAGGTGTGAGAATGCAATGTAGTGTAGTGCAGTGTGTGGGATGAGAGTGTGAGGAATATTGTAATCCTAGAATTCAACTATTGTAATTCTCTCTTGAATAATAAGAATATCGATTATCATTGCCCGGTGGTTTTTTTCCTTAGAAGGGTTTTTCCATGTAAATATTGTTTTCACTGTCTGATTTTTGTTCTCATTTTTTTCCTTGTCATTAATCTTGTTGAGTTTATGCTTCTTCTACCCAACATTATCTCTCACTTGAATGAAGATAATTTACTTCATGTCTTCATGTAAGTTGACCTATAGGTGCATTGACCCTCTACTGGGTCTTAGGATTGAAAAAACATGCAATTCATAATCGATAAACCCACCAACTGAATCAAAGATGTTCTTGAGGAAATTCTAAAATTACATGGGAAATATTAGGTCATTTGGTCAGAAAGTAAACCCTCATCCACTTGGATAACACTATCACGATATCCTTACATACTCAAGGAGAATCGATAAAAACTTCTTCAACAAGGAGATATCCGGAAAATGAAATTACTAGAATCACCTTTTAATATGATTTTGATATGAAGACAACAACAACCATGAAATTCCCACCCTCTTTAACTCAACTCCTCATCAAAAACTTAAATAAAACTCAACACACAAATTAGTATCTCAAACAAAATTTGTTCTTTATATACAAACCCCAAATTAAGAAATGGAGATATATAATTAAGAGAGCTTACTTGATATCAGAGTTCACCGATAAATTCCTCAATATTTAAGTTCCCTCACTATGGCAATGAATTTACTTGATAGTGATTCTTGTTAGGAAATGGAAGCAAAACATAGCATATAACAGAGCATAAAATAAGCAAGATCAAACACGCATTAAACCAAGCACATCAATCATAGACTTGACACAGTGATTTATGTGGAAACCCAATGAGGGAAAAAACCACGGGAAATGATTATCGGTATTATTATTATTCAAGGGAGAATCACAATAGCTTTCATAGGAATACAATCATCCTCTCCTCACACATTCTGCTCTCTTCTCTTTGCACACGCTTGCACTCACATTATACTCCACCTCTATGGGTATGCTCACATATATAACATCTATCACTCAGTTATACAAACTGATCATGAATAGATCACATAGTTACACGAGCAATTCATAAATAAATTGCATGAATGTGAATTAACATAGTTCCATGCATAGGCATGTGACCGCATGAGGAAATTCGTTGGCATGTTTCCAACAATCTCCACCTTGACAAATTTACCTGATATATCATGCCCTTAATTAATTCATCACCTTTTCTACAATCCAAGAGAAGCCAAACACCACCTTATCTTTTGTAACAAAATTGGTTTCGTAAACATGTCTGAAGAATTCACTTGTGTATGGACCTTTTCCAAAGACACTCCACCTTCATCAACAACCTGTTTTACAAAACGATACTTAACAGAAATATGTTTTGTCTTACTGTGATAAGATGGATTTCTAGATAAATGAATGACACTTTGGTTATCGCAAAATACTTCCACCTTGTCCTGCATCCTTCCAAACTCACCCAATAAACCCTGTAACCAAATTGCCTCCTTACATGCATGTGAAAAAACCATATACTCTGCCTCTGTAGTGGATAAAGCGACTACATTTTGAATCTTTGACATCCAACTAACAGGTCCTCCTGCAAGAGTAAAGACATATCCTGAAGTGCATCTCCTTTTTTCCAAGTCACCTACAAAATCTGAATCTACATAACTGCAAACTGAATCTTTGGAACCATCATAGGTGATAGAATAATTGCTTGTGCCTCTAAGACATCGAAGTACCCATTTCACTGCTTCCCAATGCCCTTTTCCTAGATTTTCCATGTATCGACTGACAACACCAATTGCATGTGAAATTTTTGGTATAGTACTCATCATCACATACATCAAAATTCCCAATGCATTAGCATATGGTACACAAGACATATAATCATTTTCTTTAGCATTACTAGGACATAAACCTGAATAAATCGTGAAATGGGAAGCCAAAGAGATATGTGCAGGTTTCACATTATTCATATTGAATGTCATAAGTATTTTCTCCACATACTTCTGTTGTGATAGCCACAACTTACCATTTTTCCTGTCTCTATGTATCTCCATGCCTAAGATTTGTTTTGTTGCTCCTAGATCCTTCCTATCAAATGCCCTAGCCAACTGATCCTTTGACCTATTGATTTTGACCATGCTCTTTCTTGCCACAAGCATATCGTCAACATATAACACCAAAATAATGAACATGGCATTTTCCAACTTTTTAAAGTAAACACAATGATCATATCAACTTCTTGTAAAATTTAGGCTCACCATGAAGGAATCAAACTTCTTGTACCATTTCCTAGGAGATTGTCTCAGGCCATACAATGACTTCTTGATTTTGCAAACAAACCTCTTATTTTGATCCTGAACAAACCCTTCTGGTTGATATATATATATATATATATATCATCATCTAAATATCCATGTAGAAACATTGTTTTAACATCTAGCTGCTCTAACTCAAGATCAAGTAAAGAAACTAGTGCTAACATAACACAAAATGAAACAAGCTTCACAATTGGTGAAAAGATCTCATGAAAATCAATACCTTCCTTTTGAGAATACCCTTTGGCTACTAGTGTTTCTTTATACCTTTCGAATTTATCATCAACACCCTTTTTCAGTCTGTAGACCCACTTGCAACTGACAAACTTCCTGTCCTTTGGAAGTTCTGCCAGGTCCCATGTTTTATTCCTTTCTGAGGCATCCATTTCTTCGTTCATAGCTTTCTTCCATTGAGCACTTTCAGATACCTTAATTTCTTTCTGAAAACAACTAGGTTCTCCATCAATAGAAACTAAAGCCATAGATTAAACATAATCGTCATACCTTATAGGAGGATTCCTAACCCATGAAGATCTCCTCATAGATGGTTGAGGCATATCCTCAGTTTCGTGGATATTTTCTGCATCTACATCTTCATATTCTTCTTCTGGAACTTGTTCATGCTCCTACCTTTCTGAAGATGGTTGAGTTTCCAACTGAATTTGATGAACTTGCGGTACATGTTCTTGTCTCACTTCAACATCTACCAATTTTGATTTTAAGAGTGAGGATTCATCAAATAATACATCTCTTCTTATGATGAGTTTGTGGGATGTAGGATCCCACAGTCTGTACCCCTTAACTCCATCACCATAACCAACAAAGACATATTTATTTTATCTAGGATCTAACTTAGAACGATGATCTTTAGAAATAAGTGCATAAGCTTCACAACCAAATATTCTCATATTTGAAAAATGACACGAATGACCTATCCATACCTCTTCTGGAATCTTATAATTTATTGCAGTTGATGATGACCAATGTATCAGATAGCATGTTGTAAGAACTGCTTATGCCCACAATTCCTGCTATATATTGGCATTACTGAGCATGCTCCTTGCTCTCTCTAGAAGATTCTTATTCATGCGTTCAACAACACCATTCTGCTGAGGAGTATAAACCGTGGTCTTATGTCTTTCGATCCCATCTTCCTTGCAATAGTTCTCAAATTCCACAGACGTGAACTCACCTCCATTATCTGTCCTTAAACACTTGATTGACCTATCAATGTTCTTTTCAACCAAAGCTCGGAATTGCTTAAAATTATTAAATAGATAATATTTTCTTTTAAGTAAATAGACCCAAACCTTCTTAGAGTAATCATCTATAAATGTCACAAAATATGACGATCCTCCAAGAGAAACTATAAGGGCTGGTCCCCAAACATATGAATGAATGTAATTAAGGATACCTTTGCTTATATGCCTTCATGCTTTAAACTTATGTCTACAATGTTTTCCCAAAAAACAATACTTGCATAAATTCAAATTCATAAACTTCAAACTTGGAAGTGACTTGCAATCAACTAGTACCTTAAGCCCTTTCTCGCTCATATGACCCAAACGCTGACGTCGTAAATGAACAGAGTCACTTGCATCCTCATATGTTTCCACTACTTGATTTACCTATGTCCTTCCTTCAAGATGATAAAGGTTCTTGATCCTCTTTGCCTTCATGACTACTAAGATGCCTTTGGACACCTTCAATACTCCACCTTGAGTTGTACACTTGTAACCAACAAAATATAGAACTCCCAAAGATATCAAGTTATTTCTAAGTTTGCGTACATGTCTTACATATTTTAATGTTCTTACAGAACCATCATGCATTCTAATTCAGATGCTACCAACTCCAACAATTTTACAAAATAAATCGTTTCCCATAAAAACAACACCATCATCAATAGATTGGTAAGTTGAGAACCAATTTCTATGAAGACACATGTGGTTGGATGCCCCAAAATATAACAACCAATGTTGATGTTGATGTGAAACATCACAAGTAGACAATACATCATCAACCATACCTAAACTGGAGCATGAACTTGTTTATGCTACATTAGCTTCCTTTGATTCTTTTGTGGAGTCCTCCTTGGATGCATTCTATCTTTTCCATAAATCCTTCTTGAGATGCCCAGATTTTCCACAGAACCAACATTTTTGCTTACTCTTCTTGCCTCTTGACTTAGACCTTGACGTACCCCTTTGAATTTGTCCTCTTTCTGTAGATCGACCTTTGACCACCATTGCTTCTGCTATTGAGGTTTCTTTACCAGATGTTTTCCTTATCTCCTCAGACAACAAATCTCCCATAAAAATGTCATAATCAATGGGATTTGTTGTGTTAAACCACACAGTTGTGACCAGATGATCCCAAGACTCAGGCAACGAACACAATAGTGTAACCGCCTTTTCCTCATCTTTGAACTTTACTTCCGTATTAGTTAATTGACAAATCAGAGTATTGAAGACATTCAAGTGATCAGTAATTTTCATACCTTCTTTCATCTGCAAGTTGTACAATTGCCTCTTCAAGAAGATTCTATTTGACAAGTTCTTTGTCATATACAGACTCTCCGGTTTGGTCCACAAACCTGTTGTTGTCATCTCTTCAGCGATGTTAAACAACACCTCATTTGTCAGGCACAAACAAATAGTACTGAGGGCTCTTGCATCTAGATCCTCCCAGTCCTCATCTGTCATGCTTGTCAGTTTCTTTGACTTTGCAACCAACACCTTTTGCAATCCTTGTTGCACAAGTAGATCCCACATCTTAATCTTCCATAGTGCAAAGCTATTCTTACCATTGAATTTCTTCACCTCAAACTTAGAACTTTGCACTTTCGCCATTAGCACAAAAAAGATTATTGCGCTCACAGGAGAACTGCACACAATTTGCCTTGGCTCACCTGTGGTACCTACTTAACCTGCTCTTCTATCCAACGACCAAATTCTCTTCTCCTTCGCTCTCTGCTCCTTCAACTCTAAGCTCTGATAACACTTGTTAGGCATCAGAAGCAAAACATAGCATATAACAGAGCATAAAATAAACAAGATAAAACATGCATTAAACCAAGCACATCAATCATACACTTGACATAGTGATTTATGTAGAAACCCAATGAGGAAAAAAACCACGCGCAATGATAATCAGTATTCTTATTATTCAAGGGAGAATTACAATAGTCTTCATAGGTATACAATCATCCTCTCTTCACACACTCTGCGCTTTTCTCCTTGCACACGCTTGCACTCACATTGTACTCCACCTCTATGGGTATGTTCACATATATAACATCTATCACTCAGTTATACAAACTAATCATGAATAGATCACATAATTACACGAGCAGTTCACAAATAAAGTGAGAAAATTCATTGACATATTTCCAACAATACCAATTTTGTTACATGGACCTAGGTTTCTTATTAGTCATGCTTGATACTAGTGCTACAATACAAGAATCAATAGCTTTACTAATGGGCAAAGAGGAGGCGCTAAAGTTCGTGGAAGGCCTTGTGGTAAAGCTAGTGGTATGTTATTCCTTTTAAGGCCACCTCAAGCTCACTCAATACACAAGATGATCAATAAATACTCGCCTAGGTAAACGAAAGAAAACATGCACAACTAACCAAAACACGTTAAGGATACATATCCATATTTGAAGGTGTCCAAGTTTTACCTCACATCCTAACGAGCTACATCGTAACACCTCTTTTAACGAGTCTTTTAACTAGCGATTGGAATGAATACAAAACTGATAACTAATGTACAGTTGATTTCAAGTGAAGTAGCAAACATATACAAAGTGAAGTTGCGAAAATGTACAATAAGGTTATATAAATTTAGCTGTCAAATTTTACAGCAATATAATGGACATAGGTTGATATGTCAACCATATCTGACTAGTATAGCATCTCGTTGTGATATGTTCCGACTATAGACGCAGGATTTGTAAAGGTCTGGATTTCCCATAGTTTCCACATATTTCGTACCATCGTTTTAAGTTGGCGCGACGAATTCTGAAGGAAAGACTATAATATGGAGCACGTAATTCTGCAGTACAGCCAGAGGAGCAGCCATAACCTGTGAACCTGTTTATGTGTCAGTTATCTCGCACATCCGGCCAATCCATAAAATATTAAAAAAATTGAAATATGATGATAATTAAAAGAAGATTTATATATATATATATATATATATATATATATATATATAATATGAAATTAAACTAAAATATGATTAGAACTAAAAGGGGTTGACCTAATGTCAAAAGAGAAGAAACAAATAGAGTATTAATGAATTATAAATTAAAAGAATAAAATAGGGGAAAAAAGATTAAAATATAAATATTAAATATAATTAAATTTAAAAAAAATTGAAATTTGATGAAAACTAAAATTAAAATATGAATACTATGAAAAGGATGATTTTGAATTAAAAAAAGATAGAAAATGTATAAAAAATGAAATTTGATGAAAGCTAAAATTAAAATATGGATACTATCAAAAAGGATGATTTTGAATTAAAAAAGATAGAAAATGTATAAAGAAATTTAAAGAATTAATAATAATTGTTACTTTTTTTTCTTCTTTTCAATATGAGTACTCTATCACCTATTCCAAAAACTCAACTTAGAGAGAGGCCCCCAAAATCACCCTAGAGATTCTTTAGGATTATATGGAATCATTAGAAAAAAAATTCTAGAAGTCAAATAGACTTAGAATCATTATAAAAAATGAGTGAAGAAAGAGATGTAAAACTCCAAATAGAGATAGAGACAATGTTTGATAAAAAAATTTAGAGTCTTCAAAGATACCATTCAAACTCAAATAGAGGATAGATTATTAGGGTTCAAGAGTGGAGAGATTCCAAAAGCCAAATAGAGTTAGAATCATTAGAAAAAATGAGTAAAGAAAGAGACATAAAACTCCAAATAGAGCTAGAGACAATGATTGATAAAAAATTAGACTCTTCAAAGATACCATTCAAACTCAAATAGAGGATGATAAAAGTTAAACTAAAATATGATTAGAATTAAAAGGGGTTAACCTAATGTCAAAATAAAAGAAACAAATAGAGTATTAATGAATTATAAATTAAAAGAGTAAAATAAAAAGAGACAAGATTAAAATATTAATATTAATAAATAAAATTCCAAAAAAAAATGAAATTTGATGAAAATTAAAATTAAAATATGAATATCATCAAAATGATGATTTTGAATTAAAAAGGATCGAAAATGTATAAAGAAATTTAAATAATTAATAATAATTGTTAATAATTGTTACTTGTTTTCTCTTCTTTTCAATATGAGCACTCCATCACCTATTCCAAAAACTCATCTTAGAGGGAGGCCCCCCAAAATCTCCCTAGAGATCCTTTACGATTATATGGAATCATTAGAAAAAAGAAGAGAAGAAAGATTCTAGAAGTCAAATAGAGTTAGAATCATTATAAAAAATGAGTGAAGAAAGAGACCTAAAACTCCAAATAGAGCTAGAGGCAATGTTTGATAAA
>JASDQU011377969.1:8861-22287 GCA_032191745.1 Picea mariana | reverse complement strand
CTTTTACCTAACGACATATTAGACCAAGTAGATCTTAACTAACTCCTAAGTGTCTGAATATCCTAACAAGAAGTTATCAGAAAAGAAAAGAAAAAAAACAAGAAGCTACAAGCCGAGCTAGACAATAAAAAAGACACTCGAGAATTAGAACAAATGATTACAAATTTGAAGGTTCAAAGTGAAGAAGATAAAATAATTGAAGAAGCACACAAAGAACAACTAGAAGAAAGAGACAAGATCATTGGAAATTTGGAAGCAAAGATTCTCACATTAAGAAAGGATCTTCAAAAGAAAAATATGCAGAACAAATCGAAATTTTTGAATGACATTATTAGCAGTCAAAGGCCTAATCATGACAAGTCCAGACTTGGATACAATAAGACAGAAAAGGTATCAAGCTCGAAAAAAACAGAAAATGAAACATATCAGAAAATCTATACAGAAAAAATCAAAGGGGATAGGAAGGTCTACAGAGAAAATTATAGGGACACTCCTCGATCGAGATGATTCAGATTTCAGAATCAACGACCGACATAAACAGATAGGTCTCAGGAAGAAGAAGGATTCATAAGAGCACCTCCTTTCAGAAGATCTTCAACTCCCAAGTATCAAACTATAGTTTTTGGTTTATTTTATGCATGTTATAATTTTGGACATAAAGTTGTGAATTATAGAGCTAACAACAGGAGCATAAACAACTTTGAAAGTCATACACAAAAGGTTTATCCAAGAAGGCCTAGTGAAACACAAAGAAGAAGTTACAACAGGTTTGAATCATTAAGCATTGAAATGGAATGATACAAGTGTAAACATTTTGTACACATGTCCAAATATTGTAGAATGACAATCCCTCCTAGAGAACCACAACAGAACAACAACAATCATAGACAATAACCTGAGAAAAGGACATGGATAAGAAAGCAGAATCAATACAAAAATTAAGAATCCACACTCGCTCTACAAGATAAGAAGAAGAAACGTGGTTGGTATGTTGACAGTGGCTGTTCAAAACACATGATAGGTGATAGAGATAGTTTTCTTACATTAATAAAGGAAAGATATGGATCAATCTCCTTCGAAAATGATGATTCAGCTAAAATCATTGGAAAAGGCACAGTCATAATTGGGAACGAGAATACAAAAGCAGAAAATGTTCTACTAGTAGAAGATATGAAACATAATCTTCTAAGTGTGATTCAAATGTGTGACGAAGGCCATAAAGTTACTTTTGATTCACAAAAGTGCAAGATAAGAAAATAAGGTTCAGGAAAATTGATTGCTACAGCTGCAAGAACTTCAAGCAACATATATGTGTTAAGTGAAATTGGAAATGAAAAGTGTTTCCTAGGAAAGGAAGATGAAAGTTGGCTATGGCATAGAATAATGGGACACATACATTTTTACAACCTTTTCAAAGTCAACAAAAGAGAAGCAGTCAGAGAAATGCCCCAGATCACGAAACCACCGGACACTTTACGCAAGCATTGTCAACAAGGAAAGCAAACAAAGACCAAGCTCAAATCAAAGGAATATTCAACAACAAGACCACTGGAAATTGTGCATACTGATATAGTTGGATCAACTACAACAAAGGGTTTAAAAGGTGAGAAATACTTTATGTTATTAATTGATGGTTATACAAGAATGAATGTAGTTTGCTTTCTCAAGAATAAGTCATAATCTTTTGAAAAAATCAAGATCTATAAGGAAATGGTTGAAAATGAAATGGATTCAAAAATCAAATGTTTGAGATATGATAATGGAGGAGAGTTCACTTCAAAGGAATTTATGGACTACTGCAGCAGTCATGGAATAAAAAGACAATTCTCCATCACTAGGACACCTCAACATAATGGAGTCGTTGAAAGAAAGAACAAGAAAGTACAAGAAATGGATTGAACAATGCTAATGGATTCCAAATTGATAGATATGTTTTGGACATAGGCAGTGCATACATCATTTCACATTCAAAACAGAGTGATGCTCAGAAATAACACTCACAAAACTCCCTACGAGCTATGGAAAGGAAGACCAGCAAATGTGAAACAATTTCAAGTTTTTGGAAGCAAATGCTACATCAAAAGAGAAGATGACATAATGGGAAATTTTGACTCTCATGTGGACAAAGGAGTACTTGTTGGTTACTCAAGTACATGGAAAGAATACAAGTGTTAGAACCTGAGATTGAAAAGATTTGCGGAAAGCATCAATGTAACAATTGATGAAACATGTAGACAAGAATTAAAGTAAGAAGAAAATGAATCAATGGAACAACTTTATGAAGAAGAAACAAAAGATGAAAAATAAGTAGAAGGGGAAGTAAAGAGGATCCGACAGAAGCAGAAGAGAAATTTCAACAAGTGCCTCCAAAGACACCTAGCAGATGAGTACAACAGAATCATCCTTTAGATCATATTATTGGAAACAAAGATGCGGGAATTTAGAATAGAAGAAGAATCCATTCACCAGAACAAACTCACCTAGCACTCTCATCTATGATTGAACCAAATTGTTTTGAAGAGGCTAGCAAGGATCAATTTTGGAATAAGGCCATGGATGAAAAATTGGATCAAATATAGAAAAATGACACTTGGGAATTGGTTCCAAGACCAAAGGATAAGGATGTGATTAGCACAAAGTGGGTATACAAGAATAAATTGAATGAAGATGGACATGTTTCAAGGAACAAAGCTATATTGGTATGTAAAGGATATGCACAAGTTGAAGGAATCGACTTTGAAAAGACATTTTCCCCAGTTGTCAGAATGGAAGCAATCTTATTGCTTTTAGCTTATGCATGCTCCAAAAATATTAAAGTGTATCAGATGGATGTAAAAACAACTTTTTTGAATGGGGAACTTGAAGAAGAAGTCTACATTGAACAACCAGAAGGATTTCATTTGTTAGAGAACACATATTATGTGTGTAAATTAAAGAAGGCCTTGTACGGTCTAAAACAATCTCCTAGAGCATGGTACTCTAGACTGGATAAATATCTACAACAGGTAGGGTTCAAAAAAGGAAGTTCATACAATGACCTCTACATCAAGGTAAGTCAAGGTAGTATTTTATTAATTGAATTCTATGTTGATGATATTATTTTTAGTAGTGATGATGACAGGTCAAGCCAAAAATTTGCAAAGGATATGCAGAATGAATTTGAAATGTCATTACTTGGAGAACTATCCATCTTTCTGGGACTTCAGATACGTCAAAGAAGCCAAGGAATTTTTATTTCTCAAACCAAGTATATCAGAGAAATGATAAAGAGGTTCAAAATGGAAGATTGCAGGCCAGTTATCACTCCCATGAAAACCAGTTGCAAGTTGAGAAAAGATGATGATTCAAAGTCTACATATCAGAGGCAATACAGATCAATGATTTGTAGCCTACTATATGTGATAACATCCAGACTAGATGTAATGTAGGTAGTTGGACATGTGGAACGATTTCAAGCAACACCAAAGGAATCACATGTATTAGCAGTGAAAAGGATTTTCAGATATCTCAAAGGAACATAAGAGTTTGGATTATGGTATCCAAAATAAAAGGATCTATCACTTATTTCCTACACAGATGCAGATTGAGAATGTTGTATTGATGATCAACGAAGCACTAGTGGAGCAACATTCTACTTGGGTGAGTGTTTAGTATCATGGCTAAGAAAGAAAAAATCATCAGTATATTTATCTACAACCGAGGTAGAGTATATTGCAGCAACAACATGTTGTACATAGGTTCTTTTGGATGAAACAAAATGTGACAAATATACAGGTTGAGTATGATGGGCCCATTCCAATATATTGTGATAATACAAACACCATCAGTATCTCAAAGAACCGAGTGATGCACTCCAAGAGGAAGCACATTCCAATCAAGTATCACTTTCTACGAGAACATGTTGTAGAAAAGAACATCATATTTGATTATATGGGAACAAAAGAACAAGTGGCATACATCTTTACAAAACCACTTACATGGGAAGCCTTTGAGTATCTTCACCAGAGACTAAGAGTTATTTCTACTACAAATTGAATGCTTTTGAATACTTATCTTATATGTCTTAGATGTACATGAGGAATCACCATAAATAGGACAACTCGGTTAGGGGGAATAGACTCAGATGGAAAAATATCTTTGCCATTGATGACAAAGGGGGAGAGATTTATCAGATGCAGAGGAAAGAGGAATGGTTCTAGGGGGAGCATGAGCGATATAAATTTAGTATTACATGACATGTTTTAAGTATTGCATTAGATTTTTTCCATCAATGCCAAATGGGGATATTGTTGATTAATGTTGGTTGTCATTGATGTCAACCCTTGAAGGAATTTGGAGAACCCGAGTTTCGGTAATGGACCCAAGTTTGTTTGATGTATAACAATATGAGTTTTGATATATTTGTAGGTAATACTACTCTATATGGATAGTACATGTCATGCCATTTCTATTGGTATGTGTAACGTCACATAACTCCTCACGGTTAGAGAGTTATGGCCATGTGAAGTTGGAGAACCCTCATGAGTCATCTAGAAGCCCCAAAAGGTCAAAGTACTCAAAGTGGTTTAAGAGATTTTTAGAAGGTAAATAATGAAATGAAGTGACGAGGGTACTATAATTCAAAGTGAATACAAAATAAATTATTTAAATACTAAATTTAATGGAGAAATTACTAAGTTGACAAGTGGTTAGAAGTGGGTTAGCCCTAAAATAAGGAAAGTGGTTTAAGATGGTTAGAAGGTAACCCCTTGAGATAAAGTGAAGTGATGAGTGTACTATAATTCAAAGTGTATACAAAATAAATTATTTAAATAATAAAGTTAATGGATAAATTACTAATTGGAAAAGTGGTTAGAAGTTGGTTAACCCTAAAATAAGGAAAGTGGGTTAATATGGTTAAAAGGTAACCCCTTGAGGAAGCTACATGAAAGTATAAATAAGAGGCAATAATCTCTCATTTTAAATCACACTTGAGAATATTGAATATCAATAGTTGACTGAGGTAACGAAAGGATATCTAAGCCAAATTTCAGAAAGAAGGTGAAGTAAAGAAGCCTGAAATTCAAGGGAGGATAAATTATTTTGATGATGCTTTCTAAGGTATGTTATTTACAGGTCATCTCACCATTTTCACAATAATGTTTTTTATAGAATGATTCACACAATGAAATTGATATTCCATTGAGAAAACATATCCAAGTAGCTTTGGTACTAATTTCATCTTGTGGGTAATTGTAGTTTTGGAGTTACACTCCGTGGAAAATAGGGTTTGTGGCTAGTCTTGAAACTAGTCTAAAACAAGTGTTTCGGGTAAAAACATAAAAACGTCATAAATTATTCATAACAGATCTAAATTAAGTAATACCAAATGTTTTGGTTATATTACAATCTTTAATATTCTGTGTAAAATTTTCAGATCCATACAATAAATATTTTGTGTGGGGCATGCTCTACAAGTTCGATCTCTAGAATAAGCCAGAATTCAACAAGGTATGTCATTTTTGCTATAAATCCTTTTCTGAGAGGTTCCAAGTAGTGAAACCTGGAGGAATTGCAAAAAACACACTGAAGAACATTGTTTACTATTTATATATCTTTATTCATTACAGGTACATAGTTATGATTATTTCAAGTTAGGGTTGTTGACTAATCCAAAACTAGTCATGTGAGACTAAATAAAAGTTTGATGAAAATGCTAGTCTCTTGTTGTTAAAGTTAAGGAAGGTTTGTATGTATGTGATCATATACACTAGGTCTATCACAGAGTTACAAATCATATTTGGATGATGAAATTGATGAGGAATTTTGGTTGAGGTACATGTTGGGTACATGGTTGAGACAAGTAGTTGATGAGTTGACACATACATGAGGTGTATAGTTGATGATGTTGGTACATATTGATGAGTCATAGTTGATGAGTAGTTGATACATGATTGGTACATACTTGGTACATGGTTGGATGCACTTTTTTATGGTATAGGTTGATTATAGGTTGTTTGGTATAGTTTGATGCATGGTTGATGCACTTGTTTATGATACAGATTGATGTACGGTTTATGCATGGTTCAAGTTTATTGGTACAGGTTGTTTGGTGTAGGTTTATTGGTACAGGTTTACAGCAAGATATCTCAAAGTGATAGTGTGACATTGTTTCCATCATTCTACTTATACAACAGGGCGGCTGGAAGGGGCTAGGAAAGGTGGTTTTAGCCACCTTCCGGTTGTAGCCGGAGAACATAGGGGGTTGTAGACTCCTTTTGGTTATAGCTAGGGAATTGGGGAGTTGGAGCTTCCCTCATGTTGTAGCCTGAGAAACTAAGGGGTTGGAGCCTCCTTCCAGTTGTAGCTATAAAACAAAGGAGTTGGTGCTTCCAATAAATGTAATTCTTCAAGACATATAAGAAAAATCATTATGTGGTTTTCTCCCGCTTTGGGTTTCCATGTAAAACACTAGTGTACTGTGTATGTGTATGATTGTTCATTTGTTCATTGCTTATTTATTCTACAATTATTGGATGATAATTCTACATAGATATAACACTTGGATTATATGGTTAAAAAGGATTCAATTGCTCTATTACTGATTCACCCCCCCTCTCAGTAATCCAACAAAGATAAGAAAATAAGGGGTATTATAATTTGTGTAGACCTAAGGAAATTGAAAGATGTATGTTTACATGACACTTTTCCGACCCCCTTTATACATAAAGTGTTAGAAAACATAGGAGGGAAGGAGGGCTATGTTCACTGATGTATTTTAAGGATATCATCATATCAAGACTGCACCAAAATATAGACATCAGACAACATTTGCGACAGAATGGGGAAGCTACCAGTACACAGTGATGTTGTTTGGGTTAAAAGATGCACCTACTATGTTTTGTAGAGTAGTTGTTGCAGCCTTTAAGAAATTTATTCATAAATTTCTTGAAGTGTACTTAGATGATTGGACTATGTTGAGCTTATTGAAATATCATATAGAAACTTTTTGGTTGATGCTCGATAGATGTAGACAATATCATATATCATTAAATTTGAAGAAGTGCATTTTTTGTGCACCATTTGGGATATTTTAGGTCATGTGGTATGAAAGCAAGGTTTTTTTGTTGATACTATAAATATAGCAGTGATTGTTGATTTTCCACCTCCTACATCAGTAAGAAAATTGAGAACAACGTTGAGTCATACATGATATTACAGGAAATTTATTAAAGGCTATGTGCAGATTACAACTCCAATGGAAAATTTATTAAAGAAAGAAGCTAAGTTTCATTGGAATTAATATTTTTAGTTGGGTCTGCATGTATTGAAGCGGAAGTTAGTAACTATGCCCATTCTGCTATTCTGGGATTGGAAGAAATAATTTCACTTTTATGTGGATTCATCATCAATAGCGCTCAACGTAGTATTATCCCATCTAGGAGAGAGAGAGTTAGAACATCCAATTGAATTTGCTAGAAGGAATTTGTCGACTACTGAGAAGAATTACATGAATATAGAAAGGGAAGGATTGGTAATGGTTTATTCCTTGCAAAATTTCAAACACTACTTGTTGGGCTCCCATTTCAAGATGTATACAAACCACTACGCACTAAGATACCTAGTGAACAAGCAGGTGTTGGGGGGTAGAATTTGTAGATGGTTATTGTTGTTCCATGAGTATGACTTCGAAGTCATTGTGAAGCTAGGAAAAATAAATGCAGGACCAGACCATCTGTCATGAATACTAACAAGGGAAGATGCAAGGAACTTAGATGATAGTTTACTATATGCACATTTATTTTCAATTCAAATGGTATATGACTAATCTCCAAAGATTGCCCAATTTCTAATTACAGGAGTGGCTTCATCCGACATGATATTAGCACAGAATAATTAGTTAGTAGTCAAAGAAATGAATTATCAATTGATTGTGGGAAATATATATAAGTTACGTGCAGATGGGATACTGTGATGATGTGTATTAGAAAATGAAAAACCAATGATCCTAGCAGAGGTGCATAATGGAATTGTAGGAGGCCATTATGTAGGAAAGGAAACAGCTCCAAATATATTGCACACATGGCTATGCTGGCCAACCCTCCATAAGGACGCTAAGGAGTATTGTTAGAGATACGATGTTTGTCAAAGAGTAGGAAGGTTGTCATGAAAGGATGAGATGACTTTGAATCCACAAGTCACCTTGCATAATTTTGAAAAATGGGTAGTAGGTTTTACGGACCAATTAATCCACCAGTGAGGAGATCAGGATCCAGGTACATAATTATCATGAAAGACTACTTGACAAGATGAGCAGAGGTAGAACTAGTTACATATTGTAGAATGGAGATAGTTGCATGGTTCTTATTTGAGAACATATTTACAAGGTTTGGGTGTCCTAAAGTACTTAGGAGCGATTAGGGGAATCACTTTTTGAACAAGACAATTGCAACATTGACAAAAAAGTTTCATATTTAGCATCAAAAGAGCACTCTATATCACCCTTAAGAAAATAGAACTATGGAAGCATTCAATAAAATACTAAAGAATTCATTGACAAAGTTATGTAATGTAGTATGGGACGACTGGGACTTAAGGATTATTGCAGTGTTATAGGATTATAGAACTACATGAAAGAAGTTGACAATCCAGACACCCTTTAGATTAGCATATCGTTAGGAAGCAGTCATGCCCATGGAGTTTCTTGTACCAAGTATACACAGTTTTGCAATCACAGACCTTACATATTTCAGTGCACAGAAGACAGACTATCATAGTTACTGGTATTAGAGGAAGACTAATTTGTTGCAGGGTTCCATCAACAAGTATATAAGGCATGTGAAAAATCATGGCATGACATACACATCAAGAAGAAGAAGTTCCGGATAGGATATTTACTACTGCTCTATGATAGAAAGTTCTTACAACACCATGGAAATTTCAGGACAAGCTGGTTGGGTGCATACGTGATTAGATATGCAACAAAAGAAGGTGTTGTTCAACTGGAAGATTTGGATGGACAAGTTATGGAAGGACTATTTAACGTGAGTCGACTGAAACTATACAAGAATGATCGTCCTTTTGTGCACTAGGTGAAAGGCATGGGCTATGCACCATAGAACTTGTATCATAGTGTACTATAGAAAGAAAAGGCAGAAAAAGAAAGAAAAAGAAAGAAAAAAAGGAAAAAACAAGAAAATGAGGGAAGAATTAGAAATTTGAAGAGTCCAAAGAGTTAAGGAAAACCAGGAAAATGTCGCAGAAGATAAAGAAGCAGGTAGAAGAGAACATAGACAAAGAAATCAATTTTGAGTAGAGAGATGAGATAGTGTAGAGAGAAGAGATCGCGAAGAGAGAAGGGATCATGCAGATAACAATTAAGATAATTTAAGACAATATTGTTGAGGTCATTTCATGTTTCTGGGTTTTCCTTCCCTATTCTATCTTCCCAACATATTTTTTTTCCATTTGTTTTCCCTCTTCTACACCTCCCCTTGTTTCCCTCATTCTTTTATCATTTCTTCTCTCCCTTTCTAGTTACCATAATTAGTCATATTTCAATGATCGACAGGTTTGTGGGTTGGAGGAACCTCATCTCCATCCATTTTCCCATGTCATAATTCCACTGCTACACTTAGCCATTTTTTCAATTTCGTGGGTTCACGGGTTCAAGCCCTCATCCTCCAAGTTTCATGATCTTCTTGCAATTATTTTATTCTTTCTTCATGCAAGTTCGACCGACCCCCTTTCTACACTTAACATATTTTTTTATCATCCATAACCATGGGTTTGTGGGTTCCTAGGTTGGAGGGTTCATGAAAAGATCCATATTCAAACTTTCTCTCATTTGTCCCTGCCATTCTCTTGCTTTTCCCAATATGCATTAAGTGTTGTTTAATGCTAACAACTATTTTGTAGGATCTGAAAATATCGTCATTAATGGTGAAAGGATCAAAGAATCACTCATTGAATTGCATTAAATCTCCATTTTCCAAGGGATTAAGTTATCATCATCTCTCCAAAAAGATTTATTTGAGGTTATTATCTAGTTGAATAAATACTCTCGTCAACCTATGGAAGCATCGGCCAGACAACATTTTTTTGGTGATACTTTAAATATATTTGGTCGTGAAGACCGAAACTTCTAGTGGTCAAGAGCATATTCATATTATTCCTCTCCTACTGCATAGAAAGACATAACTTGGGCATCTGGAATCGCTCATACTGGGTGTGTTCCTGAGGTTTTTTATTGTAAAGAACTCATTGCATGGTGTGTGTACAAGTAGGTGCCAAGTCAAAGAATTATAGAACTCCAAGATCATTCTCTAATTTCCCTTTCACCACAATTTTTTCGTAAGATGTTGAAGCTACCAGAGCCGACACTTACTTTAAAAGGACAAGACTATAAATATTTTTTGAAGAAACATAACAATGGGCTTGACGTCCTACCTGAATATTTAGATAATATTGCATCTATCCTAGAAGACATAACCATAATCTAGGCAGAGTCTTTTAAAAACCCTATCGATAAATTGCATGGTTGTTTACCAAGTTTATAGGTCATGAAAGAATTGCTTCTATCTCTCGCATGATTTTATATATTATGTATTTTACAGTGCAAGAACATGCCATCTTTGACTGGGGAAAACTAATTTCTATCAAAATCTTGTCCCAGTTATCACACTATAAAAACGACAAAACATAATTTTTGGCTTCTTATCTGATATTTTCTATTGTGTATTTTTGACAATTCCTAAACTTAACCATAAGTAAGAGGGTGAATCGTGAAATAGATCTCGTTACCTTTTGGTATCAAAAACTATGGAGACATAAGACCCCTCTGTATTTATATGAAGTTTATAATGATTTTGTTTTAGTATTCAAAAGGAAATTGTTGGGTGAAAATACTTCAAGGATATATGACTAAGCTAACATATTATTAGAGAAAAAAGGAACAATAGAACAAATGGAGAATCATAGTTTCATAAGAATATTCTGCTCGAAATAAAATCCTTCTTTTCTACCGTATCATGTATCTAAAAAAATATTTATTAGAGAGGTGGCAAGGCAATATAAATTATGGCTACATTTTTTCCATGAAAAAAGGAAAAAGAAATGTATTCCCCTGCCATGGAAGATTGGAGATTTCATGTTCAGAAATATAAATAAAAATGACGATTTTGAAAATCATTTCAAAATTGTGAATTTAAAGTATGCGGAAAAGATAAAAGGATTTGATCCGAACAAAATATTTGTAGGACATATTCTTTCGGTGGGATTCGATAAATATTTCATCTAGACTATCTTGAAAGAAGAAGAAAAAGGTAAAAACATACTCCTGTACACAATGTTGGTGACCTAGAAACATTGCTCAATAGTAATGATTTTTATAAGAAAAGGGGAAAAGGCTCCAATGAAAGAAGTGCTCAATCTCCAGTTGTTACTCCCAATAATACCACATCCTAGAGAAATTCACCAATGGCCCACCCAATTAAAAATGTTGCTAACAATAGTTCAAGTGGAGGGGGAGAGAAGAATCCTCCCCCTGGGAAAATTGAGATTTCACATAATTTCTCCGTGAGAAAGAAAATGAATAATTTATTGCAAGAGGAAGAGGATAATCTTATAGAAAATGGCATCCAAATATTGTCTTTGGAGGACATGGAGCAATAAGTAGATATTGAGAAAATATTTCCCGCAATGGAATAACCAGAAAATATGGCTCAACAAAATTCTTTATTGGAATTCATAGGAAGTGAGACCTTTAGTGAAGAAGAATCCTTCACTTTTGAAAGTGTTTTTTTATATAAAGAGTCTAAAAACTTGATTGTAGAGAGAAATGACCAAAAGAATAAAAATGGAAAGTCTCGATCAGAGGTCGACCTAAAGGACACGTGACTGTCCCAAATTTCCAAAATACACAGGGCAATCGAGGATTCTCTTGACAATTCTATTGATGGTTTGGAAGCTGAAAAATTCTAAGTTAAAAGAAAGGATCAAAGAATTGGAAAATTTCTTAATGCCACTTCCAATCATGGAAAGTCCTTTGTAAATGGTTAAACCAACTACAACTGCTATTAAGTTAAAAGGATCTTCCATTTTATTCACAACAGCCTGATGTTATGTAGAGAAAAACATTAAAAAGAGAATGTCACTGATAACAGAAGCATGGGAGGTATCAAAAAAATATTTTTTCTTTCGGCTCAAGGCAACATGATTTTCATGAGTATTTGCATGTTGATTTAAAGAATGAAGAGGGTTTCTACGTCGATGTTGTCTTTCCATTTGGAATAAAACTCTCAAACATGACATAATTGAAAATAAGAGAAGAGGATTTGCCTTCTCCAAGTCGAATTAAATAGTTGAATTCTTGTTGGAAAGAAAAAGATCAACAATTTGAATAACATTGTCCAAGCATGCAGCGAAGCCATAGTAAAAAGAGAAGAATTGTTCAAAAGACTCACAAAGATAGATTTGGACGGAAGCACTGATGAGGTGAAATACCCTAAATTAATTATCAATTCAATGTTTATGAAAAAGCAACAATTTGATGAACAAGTTGACATATTAAATGGGTTATCAACTGAGAAATTTTATGGCATAATTGAATATAATGAAGAAGAGATAGATATTTGGATGGTTGATTATTCTGTGGAAAATTAAGATATTGAGGAGGAAATAAATGGAATTTATCATGAATTAAGAGACTTGGAAGGTGAATTATTCAATATTAAAATCAAACATGAAAAAAATGTTGCAACAATGAAAAACTACATTGAAGATTGGTTTAAAAAAGAAATTGATAAATTAACTAAAGAAGGCAAAGAAGCAGCAATTGAGAAGGTTCCTATAACCTTCAATGAGGAAAATAAAATGACATTAGAAATAAAGTGAATGGAGAGAGACCATCATAATAAGTTTAATTTGATCACATCTTGTTTTCTTTATCAAATTTTCATCTAGTTACCCTGCTTCTTTGACTAGAAAGGTTTAGTCGAAATATGATAACTCCTTCCTGTCTTCTTTGAAGGTATTTCTACTCTATCATCAGCCTCCATCTTATTTTCATGGATTAATTCTTGTTTATATTTTATTTATGGTCCATGGGAGCCCCAATCCCAGTCCTAAGGACAAACACATTTAAATTTCAAATCTTTGTAACAGACTCGATATTTTCAAAAATCCCAAGAGAACTATTTTTGGATTAGTTTTGATGGTGTTTTATAACTCTTAGTTTTGAGTATAAAATATTTGATATTGATCTATCATTTTATTTATTTGAGCTCCACATGTGTTTACTCTATTAAATTTCTCTTATCCTTGCAAACCATTTTCTTTTATTTTGTGTGATCAAAAATATTTAATTTAACTATGATGGATGTGACTAATTTTTTCTTATGTTTTTTAAATATGTGATGTGTGAGGTTCCTAGTCATCTCTCAGGAAA
>JASDQU011377968.1:46909-57348 GCA_032191745.1 Picea mariana | reverse complement strand
TATATTTTTCTTTGAGTCTTTACAAACCATCAGTTTCACCTTCATACCTTGTGACATAAAAAAGCCCATTAAAAGCAACGCTAATTAAAAACTATTAGACTTTTTGTTTGTAGGGTTCATACACTAGCTCAAGACTAGGGACTTGGAATAGGTTGGAGAGTAAATTCTCCAAGGCCACTCAAAACAAACATTGGAGTCTGTCATAGGGAGTGTAGAAGTCTAGTTATGTGAAAGTTATCTGGGACCCCCCTCTAACACAGGGGCTAAACACGAGGTCGTGTAAGGAAAGGTAGTGGAGATAACCCCTCCAAAGCTGGACCAAGCGTAGTGGAGAACACATATCGAGGATTTTTTGAGGGATTCTGTCGTTTGAATTTTCCACGGAGCCTCATGGGTCCTGAATCCGTTCGAGGTCCTCAGTTGTCTTTCAGACCATTTTCTCTTGATACCCTTGACAGGTTTCGGGCTTGATACCCTGCTCATTGTGGTCTACCCGACTATCGACTGTACCCGCCTGGTGACTGTTCGTGCACTGGCAAACTAGTTGCCAATATTTTCTAGGGACATACACGGGTGACTGCAGGGGTATACCGCGGTACCTAAGATAGACATCGGGCCATGCTTTGCAAAGTATACCCAGAGGGTGCTTCCGTTTTCGAGTTTCACTTGCACCGGTAAGTTGCTCTAGTGTTGGTTGTTGTGACTGTTCTTCAAAATAGTTAGTGTTTGCTTGTCTTATCTCATAGGGGTTTTCTTTTAGTGTGTGTTACTATTTGCATGTGTAGAATACCTTAGCGTGTCATGGATATTCTCACACAGTGGAGGATTCATAGCTCCACCGGTCATGAAGGCTTTTGGGCCTGCCGCCGGTTATACTGGAGCCACCCCCGCCACCATTGAGGCGGAAGCTAGACCAAAAAGGGTCTTTCGAAGCAACCGGGTTACAAACCATTGTGCCCGAACAACTCCGGGAGGAATCAATCGTCATTCTTAGTTTGGTTGAAACCCCAACCACTGATACTTGGCCACAAGTTATTGTGCCAATTCAATTTTACGAGTGCCTGTCAGTGCCTCCCACAGCTATGGCAACAAACGCTGTTACTTCCTCTGGGAATTCTTCCATTCCCATCACCGTTGCTACCACAGGAGAAGCATCTCCTAACTTGCCTTTGTCATTGGTTCGAGCCACTATGGTCTCAGCTGCAACTACGTCACACACTGGACCGACCCCATCTATCACGGCGGCCACACCTCCCTTCACACCTAGTGCGACAGGCCCTCCATTTTCATATGGTATGCCTAGTTCAGGCACAAGTCTCGCACTCACTCACTCCACTTTACATACTTTGGGTCTAGGGGCAGGGAGCTCTAACGCTCCTCTGCAAGGTCAACATGGGGGCAGTCCTGTCCCGTTTAATGCTTTTCCTTACACTGGAGGTCATATCTCTCCTTCATCCCCTTCGCTTGGTGGTTCGCATCAGCAGTTCACCGGGCAGCCTACACACACGAGTTCATTTGGAGCCGGGAGTCAAGGAACACTTGCGCAAACTCATCTAGTAGGTTCGTCACCGTTTGTTTGGAACGGGAAGTTTGGTAATAACACTTTCGCATCCACTGCTTTCCCATCTGGGGGAACACCCATTTTTGGACAGTCTACTCCGGCATAGGGTACTATTCCTGCGCTGGGGGCACATATACCAGGACCTTGGAACTTAGGATAAGGATCCATTCCTTCCTCTGGAATGCCATTCTGGGGTAATTCTTTCCACAGTCAATGGAACCTCGGACAGACTTCTATGCCTCTCCCATCAGGACCGGCATGGAGTAATCCTTCCCAAAGTCCATCAAACACAATGAATGCCCAACATCCTATGTCCTTTATGGGGAATCAGCCAATGATGTCTCCACAAATTCAAAACCCTTACGCTAGTCAGGGCCATGGTTTCTACCAGAATCCCGTCCAGCAGCCAAACTTTTCCTGGCAACCTGGTGCTAGTCAAACTCCAGGACCCTTTTTCCCAGGCTATCAGCAGCAACCCAAACTACCATTCTTGGCGACATTACACTTGCCATATTTGACACGGTTGTTAAATGATCTTATCTGTCACGATCCGCGTTGGCCTCCTATGCCAACGAAGTTTCCTTCGGACATTCCAAACTTCGAGGCCAAGCCTAACGAAGATCCAGGTGATCACATGACCACTTTCCATCTTTGGTGTTCATTTAACTCACTGAAAGATTACTCCGTCCAGTTGCGATTGTTTCAACGCACTCTTATTGGGAGTGCCACGAAATGGTACATAGAGCTTGATCGTTCATGATACTCTTCTTTTGGCAAACTGGCAATGGCCTTTCTTAACCATTTCTAGTTACCTGTGAGATACGACGTCGGCACAGAGTTGCTAGCCAATTTTGAACAGATGATAGCAGACCATATCTCTGATCATATCCGAGAGTGGCGACGCTGAAAGAGTTTAATCAAAGTACCAGTCCCACCAGCATTCCTTCTTGAGTGGTTCCTTAAGTCTTTAGTACCGCAGTTATCCAAAGACGTCGCAACTTCTGGGGTTTTCTCCGAAGAAGATGCCATCATGAGGGCTCAACAGTTTGATCTTATCTATTCTCAGTCTGGTCTATTGTACAACATCTTGCCGGATGCACCATGATTGATATTGGATAAAACCAGACAGAGAGTCGGACCACATGTCGATGGTATCGTTGGTTCAGCACAAACCAAGCCCGTTGAGCAATTGACAAAACAATTGCAACAGTTATCTATACAACACTCAAGGGCCAGCCAGACTACTGCTTTGGATGCTCCTCCTACCCAAACATCGGAAGTACACTATGTACAAATGACTAACCCAAAGGCCCCCCAGCAGCCTGAAGGGAAGAAAAAACAACGCAAGAAGGGTAAGGGGGATAAAAAAACCACTGATAATGCTGGAGAGGGAACTATGAAAAAATAGAAGGCAAGGTATCCGTGCAACTTATGTGCGGAAGACCACCCGACCCATCTATGCCATCAACTTGTGGAGGCCCAGAAGTTTGTCACACAGCAACAACAAGTCGTGTTGACTAATCCCTTTCATCATGGGCAAAATTTAACTCAAGCCTCTACAAGTGCCGAAGCGGGCAGCCAAGAAACCTGTCCTCCCCCAAATAATTCCTCTTCCGCGAACGTATATATGGTTAGGGGTGATGCTTTAATAACGACTAGAGTGCACGACTATAGTAAACCAAGAACCTATAAGAAGGGCAAAGAAGCCGAACTCCCATCTCTTCCTCTATAGATTGAGAAGACACTGGGAGAAACGATGACACACATTACAAAAGGTGTGTTTAAGAAAGATTTTCACAATCCAAATGCAAGGGCCTCCCAGAACTACTCTGTGGTGGAAAATTTATCCCAAAACCCTTGTGCTATGTCCGCTTTGGAGGTCCTCCAAAGTTGCCCTGCTCAGAGAAAATCCTTGTTGGCTGATTTAGGCTCTACTGAGACTTGTAACCCGGGTACCATCATGCTAGATATGACTGACTTGAAACCTCGTTTGCCTTACCACGTCGCGTTTCAGATAGTAGTGGCTCATCCCACGAAAAATTTTACACGGAATATCTTCTGCATGGTGGTCGATGAGGGCACTTCGACTTGCGTTATATTGTTAGCATGCTGGAAATCCATTAGTCAGCCTGAGTTGTCTCCATCACCTACTCTCTTCACTGCATTCGACGGTCGTTCTTTCCGACCACATGGCATCATTCCTTCTTTCCCTGTGCAGTTAGGGGGAAAGACCGTGTGCGTCGAAGTAGAGCTAGTCGATGCCCCCCTCGACTACAATCTCTTGTTAGGTTGTAGTTGGACTTATGCTATGCAAGCGGTGGTCGCTACAGTTTTCCGAGTCTTATTGTTTCCACATGAAGGTCGGATAGTGACCATTGATCAATTGTCCTTCTCTAGACCTGACCCAGCTTTGGGGGCATCCACGGTTCCCATGATAGATAATCCTCAAGGCGGTGTCGTTAACGTAGGAGTTGGTTTGTGCCTATTTTTGATGGGTACTTTCGATTACCCACCTCCTCATGGCGATGCCAAGTTTATATCGACTCACCACAAGGCTGAGATTTTTCACGTTTCGTCGTTCCTCATGACTTACTTTTAGGATCCGTGGATTCTTCCTTCCCCATCAGCCACGATGGATGAGACAGGACACGCTGGCATGTCCATGCCCTTGTTAGCCACTGAAGTAGCATACTCTTTAGTCTAGCAAACTTTAGCTACTCATGATCCGACCCCCGCACAAGAGTTGGATCAACTTCTTGAGCCTATCTGGGCTCAGGGTTCTCTTGCTACCACCGATTCGTTAGACTTAGTCTTGCCTTCTGATGAAGTTGTAATCGAAGCTATGAATAGTCCAGACAAACCTTGGGAAGATCTTCATCACAAATCATATTTCCTCCCAGAGTTAAGCCGAATCGAGGTCGGAGAATTCACTATCACCATGACGAGAGATCAGCCATGCCCCATTAACCTCTTAGCTACACAGGAAATTTATGCTGAGGGAAATATGGCGACTATCGCTTCCACTATACCTATCAACATCTCTCGAAACCCTGGCATCGTGGAGAATGTCTTCGTCAGAGCGGATTTCTCCCCCGAAGAGGTTAATATTTACATGGATCTTTTCAAAGAATTCCGCGATGTTTTTGCCTGGTCTTATGAGGAAATGCTAGGCATCGATCCGAAAATAGTTGAACATGAGATCACTACGTATCTTGATGCTAAGCCTATTCGACAAAAACTTCATCCATTTAATCCTAGGAAAATAGCAGCCATCAAAGCTGAGGTTGGGAAATTGCTCAAGGCAGGGTTCATTTACCCGATTCATTTGACTCAGTGGGTGTCAAACCCCGTGCCGGTCGATAAAAAACAAGGCACGATTCGTGTATGTACTGATTTCCGTGATTTGAATAAGGCATGTCCAAAAGATAATTATCCAACCCCATTCATCGATTAGATCATTGATGAATGCGCCGGTTGCGAATCCTTTTCATTCATGGATATTTTTTTAGGATATAATCAAATCCAAATCAAACCTAAGGACCAACATAAAATGGCATTCATTTGTCCATGGGGTACATTTGCCTATCATAAGATGCCTTTTGGTTTCAAGAATGCTGGAGCCACTTTCCAGCGGGCCATGTCTTTTGCGTTTCACGACCTCAAACATATAGTCGAGGCCTATCTAGATGATTTAGCATCATGCTCTCGCAAACAAAAGGATCATCCTATGCACCTCCGACTAATCTTCGAATGCTGTCGCTACTTCAGGATTCGCTTGAATCCCAACAAGTGCAGCTTTTGCATCACGTCAGGACGTTTGTTAGGTTTCATTGTTTCAACAACAGGGATCATGGTCGATCCTCTTAAGGTGGAGGCAATAGTCCAGTTGCCCCCCCCCACGCACAATCTTACAACTCCAGAGTCTTCAAGGCAAGGCGAACTTCTTACGACGCTTCATCGCCAACTATGCCGAAATCACCAAGGGATTTATGTGTTTACTGAAGAAATATGTTCTTTTTTTCTGGGACGAAGCCACTCAATGCTCTTTCGACGCATTAAAACATGCCCTCAATACCGCACCTCTGCTATGGCCACCTAATTATAACAAAGACTTCTTATTATATCTGGCTGCCATAGAGTCAACCATAGGCATGGTTTTAGTTCAGGAGGATGATTCGTTTTCCGAATACATGATATATTACCTAAACCGAGGCCTCGTAGGACCGGAACTTAATTATACCCATCTCGAAAAACTTGTGTTGGCAGCAGTTCATGCTGTTCAACGGTTTCGTCACTATGTTCTGTTTCGCAAGACCACCGTTGTTGCCGTCGTGAATCCATTCCAGTACATGTTGACATGACGAGTTATTGGCAGAAAAATCAGTAGATGGATGGTAATACTCCAAGAATTTGACTTAGACTTCATTTCAGTCAAGTCCAAAAAGTCACTGGTCTTCAAAGAACTTATCTCGGAGCTTCTGGTTGAGTCAGGTGACGTTGTGCCTGAGGAATCACCTATCCGGGGGGATATGTTTTTGATTGAATCTTCAGACCCATGGTATGGAGATATACTGATCTATCTCCAAACTTTGAAGTGTCCCACCTCTGCTTCTCGTGACGAGCGTCGGCGAACACGCCATCAGGCTAAGAATTATCTCATACTCAATGATACGTTGTATCGGAGAGGTGTAGACTGCATCTTGCGCCGATGTCTCACTCATGAGGAGGTCGTCATAGTGCTCAACGATTGTCATACAGGAGCCTGTGGCGGTCACTTGTCCAGGTTGGCAACAACCCAAAAGATTTTATGAGCAGGTTACTTCTAGCCCACACTTATGAAAGAATGTATTGAGTCGGTCAAGAAGTGCCATCCATGCCAAATATTCTCTCGGAAGATGAGGGCACATCCTGCTCCTATGTTTCCTATCATCACAGTTGGTCCCTTCACGAAGTGGGGGATTGATTACACTACATGCAACCCCCCATCAGCAAGGCGGCACCGCTATATCATCGTAGCTGTCGACTACTTCACTAAGTAGGTCGAAGCTATGCCAACGTTTAAAGATGATGGAGAGACTGTAGCTCTCTTCTTATTCAAACAGATTATAGCAAGGTTCGGCGTACTGAGAGATATTGTCACTAACCATGGAAGTCACTTTCAGAACCAAATGATGTCCGAGTTAGCATCAAAGCTTGGGTTACGGCAAGAAAATTCATCACCTTACTACCCCCAAGCCAATGGGTAGGTGGAAGCTGTAAACAAAACTCTTAAGACAATTCTACAGTGAACTATCAACTCAGCCAAGTCAAACTGGCATTTGATGTTATACTCGGCATTATGGGCTTACCGAACATCAGTTAAGACTGCAACCAGTTTCTCACCTTTCCAACTCGTTTACGGGCTGGAGGCAGTCTTTCCCATCGAATGTCAAATACCATCTCTGAAATTGGCAATACAATTATTGCCAGGCACTTCTCCACTTGAAGAACGGTTAGTACACCTTGAGCAGCGTCGCGATGCGGCACTAGCCAATGATGCTCATAAACATAAGGTCAAGTGTCAATATGATAGGTCCATTCGTCCTCGGGTTTTTTCTGAGGGTGACCTTGTCCTGGTTTACGACCAAGATAAGGACCCCCTGGAAGAAGGAAAGTTTAAACCCATGTGGTTTGGACCCTTCATTATTAAGGAGGTTTTAAAAAAGGGCTCTTATCATCTGGTATATTTTGAAGGGAATGCTTTGGCGGAGCCTAGAAATGGGCTCTACCTCAAGAATTATTACTCATAGCACAGTCACTGCGGGTAAATTTTCGTAACATATGTATAGTCTTTGTACTATTAATTTTTTATGTTTCTTTTAAAACGTGTTATGGATGTGTCATTGATGTTATCTTTCGTCATTATGGCAGATGTCAAGTGAATCCGAGGTGTTTGTTGGGTATGTCGACGGTGCTAGTCAACACACGCGGAGGCTTGCCTCCGTAGCTTGGGTGATCTTTACACCACAGGGTTAGTTGTTATCTTCTGGAGGTATATGCTTAGGTGAAACCACAAACAATGTTGCTGAGTATAGTGCAATTATTGAGTTGTTTCATGATGCTTTTTTCATTGGGTATCTCTCGTCTCTGGGTCTATCTAGAAGCTCAACTGGTTGTGTTGCAGCTAAACAGAATATACCGCGTGCACGAACCTACTTTACACCGACGATTCCTTAGGGTACGTCTCTTGGAACGCAACTTTGATTATATTACATATTTTCATGTTCCTAGGAGTCTAAATCAAATCATAGATACTCTAGCTAATCACATTTTAGATTGGCATCTCGCTCACATATAAAAAGATCATGATCATACACATGTAAATACATTATTGTACACATAATCTATAAGACACAAAAAAGAAATAAAAACCATACATAAACATCATAAAACCCTCAGAGTACATAGATGGGCACAAGCGCCTCAAAAATGGGAACCATAAACGAGTCACTGGGCTTATCCCCTCAAAAAATATATACATATCGGTGCTCATGGCACATAAAATTCTAAAGTTTGTTCAGGGCCTATGGGCCCTGTTATAATCATATACAGCCTGGCCCAAAAGCCTAAACAATCGAACCCATGTCCGAGGCACCCCCACAATATGAGTCTGCAAGGAGGGCGGCAAGTCCTCTATCTCTGCCATGGGAACTGTGCGAGTGAGTGCAGTAAAGTTCTGCTCAATTTGCCTCAGGACCCTCTCGGCCTCTCCTACTGGGAGGTTCCCTGCTACTGCTACTCCTCCAGCGGCAGCAGCTGCGGCTTCTGGCCATGGGCGACACCTGTTCCATGCATAATCGGCAGGTCGCACGGGTCCCACATCTGCATGCAACAAAATTTCACCCATCAAAAACTCTGGTATACAAAAAACATGATATATATATCAAAAAAGACATAAAAATTATATATGAAAACAAAAAAACTGTATAGGTGGAGACTTACCCATCTCCCCTCACTCCTCACCAGGAGGCACTGGTATCGCTGGATCTCTGGAGAAGTCGATACCCGCATATGGGTAATCCTCAATAGTTGGGATCTGCCGTGACAACCAGGCAAAAAAGTCATCTTTGAAGGCCTCTATGGTCCTTCCACCACCCTGTCACAGAAGCAACGCTGCCCATCTGCACACTGTAGGGAAAGTATCCAGATGTCCTCGTACTGTCAACCGAGGACTAAAGCATGGAACTCTCTCGAAGAAAAATGAACACAGGATGGTCCCAAACCCAAAGTTCATGTGTGCCCATTGTCTGCAAGCTATCAACTGACCTGTCATGCTCGCTAGAAGTGTGGTACTCCAATCAAAAATTTGTGCATTCATGCACTGGATTGCACAGTTCATCTGTGCACGTGAAGCCTGATGCACGGCTGCGGAGCCAATAATCCACCCAATGAGTGATAAAATAGTCTGAAGGGCGAGGCTGGTAATTCTGCTCACAGGTACCAAGGAAGATCTTTGATCGATACCAGCCTCGCAATACTCCTCTATCGGCTCCGAGACTTTGCTCGACCCCACAGGAAAATTCCGAAAGTTGACTGGTTCCCCTCTCCTCGAGAGGCCAGTCAAAGTTGACTGGTTTCCCCTCTATCATGAAAGCCTCTGCATCAGGGTGCCAATAGTCAACTAGGGCATTCAGCAGCCTTGGTTGTGCACACATAAACGGACACAAAAAGAATTTCACTAACCCACACTGCGTCAGTACGGCCATAACGTTCGGATCTGCGGCCACTAACTCATTGGCAGCCTCGTGCTCCCTCTCCCTCCACTGAACATACATCCTGCCAACACAACAAAGAAAAAAGAAGGGCATCAGTACTTATTTAAGTCATTTTTTCCACCGTGCAGGTGTACCCGCGGCCTTAAGAGGCAACAGTTGCGGGTACCCGCGGGCAGGGTTTGTCCTACCCATGGGTACCCGTGGGCTGTCCCTAGACAGCCTGCGTTTTACTAGGGCCGACCTGTTTGAGGTCGACGACCACCCCCAAAACAAACTTAAATGCAATAAATGAAGTATTGAATTGCAAGATAAGGGAGTTTGTACTTACTTGGTCCAAGCAAAAGTCCGTTTCGTCCACTGTAGCTCCCGGAATCACGATCTTTGGAAAAGGGGGTCTTTTGTCTCCAAAGTCAATTTCCAAATCAGCAATGGTGATAATGAGCTGCCAGCTTCTATTTATAGAATTTTTGGCCTCTTTTTGTCACTTTTTTGGGCCCCTTTATCAGTTTCTTTATAACAAAAACCATTTTGAGTGGTTCAGGAGTTATATGGGAGGGATTTGATCAGGTATTGGGACAATTTTCATTGAGTTTCAAAAAGTAAAAAATAAAATATATTGACGGTCCATAAAAAAAAAATTCAAAAATCAACTTGAGCATATAGGGTAGGATTTCATCCCGACTGTTGCATCTCGTTGCCTTTTGTTCTTATGATATAGGATCGATCCCATCCGGTTGTGGAACGGAACCGTCATATCTGCTCTAGAAGTGTCGCAACTTGGTGGTAGATCTTACCAACACATGGATGCCCTAGGTAGGTCCTGGTTGCATTATGGTGTCCATGCCGTTTCTAAACAGCACTGTAGGCTCGGGAGTCCGTGTAGTCTTTCCTGAATACGAGTTTGAGCCTCATTCGCATGGGCCTTTTCACTCTTTGTCTTACCCTCCGGACTCCCAAAACATAATGGGTCTCCTTTTAAGCCCTTTTTAGACCCTCTAAACATGAAAAGATTGCCGAGCAATCTTGTGACCCTTCACGCTCGTTAAACTGAAATTTGAAGTCACGTCTGTCCGGCGGTAGTTTACCCCTTTTTTGGTCCGGATGGTCAACTGTACGAACAAAGG
>JASDQU011377968.1:29813-42180 GCA_032191745.1 Picea mariana | reverse complement strand
AAGGCTAAGTGCAAGTGACTATAAGAGATTGTGTAAAGGCTTTGTGCTATAACCTAGCTTGAGGAAGGAGGATTTGGCGAGGAGTGCACAGATCTCCTGTCCTATGTGGAGTAGGATCTTCTGGCTCTGTGCATGTAGATTATTGACTGAATATAATAAAGAGAAGAAGAGTTGGTGGATGTGGCCCCAAGCTGGGGGTGAACCATGTATATCCTGTGTTATGGTTGCTTTGTGCGTTGTGATTGTTTTATTGTTCATATGGTTAATGCTTAGTGTAGTAATGTATGCTTAGATGGACATGATATGATAGATCAATGCTTAGTGATGTGAATGAATGTTAGATCTGATCTATTTCCTTATGCTAAGGGTTTAGATGTGGTAGATATGAGTGAATACAACATTTCTCTATAATTAGGGTTTTGTCTACGAAGTAAATACAGGCTAGATACTAATGAATGATAATTGATAAGTGTTCTGTTAAGGTATTGTAATCACATATCTATGTCCCAGCTAAGGTTGCAGACACTGAAGTCCTGCAACCACCCCTTTCTCTACCTCGGGCGAGACTTCATCTACTTCGCAGGTGTTGCCAAAAGGACCAATGGTTAGGGTTTTGTTGGTGAGTTGTTGAAGCATTGAACCCTAGTTCTTCCCCTATGCCAACATATCCTACTTCCTCTGTTCTTGCGGACTCTGAATACTCTTCATCTATTAGATCTAATTCTTCTCCACTGTAGAATCCCCCGTCTCCATAATTCTTCTTAAACAGGTTCGCAGGAGGAACTTCTCTGAACGATCTCCCACTGCGCGTGTGTCCAGCCTCTGTGTCACTGTCCCTGTCTAAATTCTTGAACATTAGCTTCATTGTATCTTTAGGATATTATTCTCATGCAATAGCATCTGAATCCTCAGCTTTAAAAAGTCTAGGAACTTTCCTCTGGGTCCCTTAAAGAAATATTTATCTTCTTGACTATATGATTCCACTCTATCAATAGAAAACTCAGTAATGTACCCTCCCATAGTTCTATCAAACCAGAGATCCACTGCTCTAAGCACAACGTTATCGACTCTCTTGAATTTCTTGATTAGTGTTGTTGTCCAAACCACAGGTGGTCTAGATCTAATCTCAAACTGAGTGTCTGTTAATATGGCTAACCACTCGTATAACTCCTTATGAACTCCTCCAAAGAAAATCTCCTGTATGTCAATAAAGATGTACCTTCCCAAGAAGTATTCTGTACTAATGCTACTATTCTTGTCCCGGGCTTCAGTGAATTCCTTATCTTGTTCTTCTATCCACTTCTGAATCTCTATCTTCGATGGAAACCACCTTGACATTCCCTCAAGAAGATCTTGATCCCGGCAACAAAACCATTTGTTGGCACAGGGGTAGACCCAGGGTTCAACTCTAACAATGCACCAACAAACCCTAACTATTGGCCCTTTCGGCAACACTCGCGAAGCAGATGCAGTCTCACCCAAAGTAGTAATAGAGGGTTGCAGGACACATGTGTCTACAACTAGAGGAAATGCAAAGTGATTCCAAAACACAATGCAAAACAATCTAGATATTCTTTACCAATCTTAAGCTTACTTTGCAAAGTTATATTTCTGTTCTAACACAACAATGAAATAACAGTATATCAGATGACAAATAACACGTCATAAACCACAAATAAAATAAGATATATGTGGTTCACCCTCTCCCTAGGGCTACATCCACAGAAATGAGTTTCTTGATATATTAGATGAAAACATACAGTTCTATCTATGCACTTAGCTGCAGATCTTTGCTCTTTCTCTTCCCTCCCTACGCACCCAGATGCAAGGTTGATCTTTGCACCCAGCTGAAGATCCAGAATACATACTCAATATTGATCTCAACAACAATAATTTATAATGAACAAAAACAATAATAATACGAATGAACAACAACCAACAATTGAGAAACCCTCTCGACTCTCCTAGACCTTTATTTATACATTACATGAATCTCGAGCAACCTTAGACCGAAGTCTAGGTGTCACAAACCCTAGATCCAAAACCCTAGGTGCCAAAACCCTAGGTCCACTTCACTCACATTTTCAAGGCTTTGCCAGCTTGTCCTTCCTCCTTTTCCATGAGGTGGTCCAAAGTATTCGTTGGTGTCTTTTTCCACTTGCTAATTTGTCCACGATCCATCTTCTTCGATGCTTTGTTTTCCTCAATCTTCTCTTCCAATGAATATATTTTCCTTTACTTTGCTGCTTCTTTTCTTCTTCTTTAACCACTTCAACCCTTCCTTGGTTTATGTTCCTTCCCGTGTAGTTTGTACTTTGCCTTTCTTCCTTATTCTTCGCTTCCTTATATAACCAAGGGTCAACAACTACATCAGATCTATCTATTGGTTCAAAAGGTATGTCTTATTTCTATGAGTAATTGGATTTTGTTGTATACATGAGAAATGGTTATGGAGGTTTGAGGATTTGTCCTAGAGAGATTAGTGGCTCCATGGGACATTTTGTATAAGTCATATCTACAGAAATATAGTGTTGGTATAATCAATATTTATCATTGATATATCTTGTTAGTGTTGAGGCACTTCTTGTATTTCTTGGCATATGGTTAAGGGTTCTTGTGATACATGATTGAGAGCTTGTATTTTGTGAAGTGGTTGATGTATTGAGAGGCTGAATATCAGAAAGGGTTTAATGTCTAGTTCATGTGAGGGTTATTATACTTGTTCATGATTACATGCACTTATATGGCACATGAATAGAGAGATATATAGATGCTTTGGGTAAATGATATGTATGAGGATGTATGCACGGGGTACAATTACAGTCTGGAAATAGTGATAGGTTGCAGGTTAATGTGAAAGAGGCTACATAGGGTCAGAATGCTTTAGAGAAAACCCTAGTTTTTTGAAGGAATAGACATGATGCATAATAGATAGGTTGCACACATATGAGGGTTGTTGTATATATAGGGAACATACATACGCGTTCTATGGAACATACAGGTCGTTGTTATGTGGTTTTTGGTGGGTACAAGCTCAACTTAGGTATTGGTTGATTATAGGTCAATGGTATAATTTGGCTACAGGTCAATGGTATAGGTTGGTACAGGTTTACAGTGGTATATCTCATAGTGATAGTGTGGCAATGGTTTCTTCATTTGACACTTATATTTAAGGGTGACATGACAAGGAAAGGATAGGTGGTTGTAGCCACCTTTTGGTTATAACTGAAGAACATAGGGGGTTGTATCTTCCTTCTGGTTGTAGACAAAAAATTGGGGAGTTGTAGCTTCCCTCAGGTTGTAGCCTAAAATATATAGGGGGGAGAGCCTCCTTCCGGTTGCAGTTGGAGAACAAAGTAATTTGGTGCTTCCAATGAATGCAATTCTTAAAAGACATATAATAAAAATCATTATGTGGTTTTCTCCCACATTGGATTTCCACGTAAAAAATACTAGTGTACTGTGTATGTGTATGATTGTTCATTTTTTCATGGTTTATTTACCTTGCACTTATTGTATGATAATGCTATATTGATCAAAAAGATAAATAACACTTGTATACTGTGGTTAAAAAGGATTACATTTTTCTATTACTGATTCACCCACCTCTTAGTAATCCAACAATTGGTATCAAAGCGGATTCGTTCAGAAATCAGTGTAACCACTGAAAGGTAGATCATGGAGAGAAAAAATATGTATAAAAATGGAATACCATAGTTTGATGGATAGAAATATGCATTTTGGAGTAGAAGGATGAAAACATATGCACAATCACATGGATTTGAGGTTTGGAAATCAGTTGTAGATGGATGCAAAGAACTAGTAGTTCTGCCAACAAATGAAAATGGAAAGAAAATCAGTATAAATAATTCAAAATCAACAAATGCACTTCTGAATGGTCATTGTGATTTGGTATATACCAAAGTTATACATTGTAGCTTCACTAAAGAGATTTGGTAAAAACTCCAAAATATTTATGAAGGGGATTCAAAAGTGAAAGAAACAAAGCTTCAAACTTATAGAGGTCAATTCGAACAGTTAAAGATGAAGGAATATGAGAATATTGTAGCTTACTTCTTACGATTTGATGAAACAATGAATGCAATCATAGGATTGGGAGAAGAAGTTGATGAATTTGTAATTGTTCAAAAGGTACTAATATCTCTTCCAATGAGATTTGATCCTAAGATCTCAACACTAGAATAAAGAGAAGATCTAGAATCAATAATCATGGATGAACTACATGGAATATTCATAGCGTATGAAATGAGAACTGAACAGGAAAATACATGTATAAAAGAAGCATCATTCAAAGCATCCAAAAGTTCAAAGAAAAAGGGAAAGAAAAAGGAAAAATAATATAGCAGTAGCAGTGACATCTCGAAAGATGATGAAGAAGTGGCCAACGTTGTCATAACATTGAAAAAGGGAAACAACGATAGATATAAAGGTAAGCTTCATTGATTTTTTTTAACTGTGATGGTATTGGTCATTTTTATAACAAATGTACTCACAAGAAAAATAAAATACATGCAGAGGATGATTCAAACAACAAATAAACATATAAAGGAAAAAGAACCAAAAATAATTTTTTCAAAAAAAAAATTGCACCAAAGAAGACTGCTCCTCATCAGACGAAGATGAAGTCAGTTAAAGTGAGACATAAAGAGTTTTATTCATGCCAATAGAAGATTCTGATAAAGAAGACACTGAAGAGGAGTATGAGGAAGAAAACGTTGACTACAGAGAAGAACTATTGAGTGCTATAGAAGTTATAAAAAGAGAAAAGAAGAAAAACAAGAAACTCCATGAAGAACTAGACAAGAAAGAAGACATTCAAAATTAAAACTCCGAAGAAATAGAAAAAGTGATCACTAAATTAAAGGTTCAAATAGAATAAGACAAAAGAATCAAAGCACTCAAAGAACAGTTGGAAGAAAAAGATAGAGTCATTGGAAATTTGGAAGCAGAGATTGTTACATTGAGAAAACACCTTCAATAGAAGAATATTCAGAATAATTCAAATGTTTTGGATAACATTATCAACAGTCAAAGGCCACATCATGAGATGTCCAAGCTAGGATACAATCATAAAAAATAGGCTCAAGCTCCAGAAACACAGATAAAGAAACATGAGCAAGAAGCTATGAAGAAACAGTTAGAGGAGACAAGAAGTTGTACAAGGAAGATCACAAGGACACTCCTCCACCTAGAAGAGTCAGATTTCAAAATTAGCAACAGTAAAAAACAAGCAAGCCTCAAGATAAAGAAGGATTTAGAAGAGTAACTCCTTTTATAAGATCTTCAATTTCCAGGTATCAAACTGTATTTTTTGGTTTATGTTATGCATGTAATAATTTTGGAAATAAATATATAAATTGTAGAGCTAATAGGAGGAAAAAAAACAAATTTGAAAGTCATGCACAAAATGTTTATCCAATAAGGCCTAATGAAACACAGAGAAGAAGCTACAACATGTTTGAATCATTGAACACTGAAGTGGAATGATACTAATGAAACAACTTTGGACACATGGCCAAATATTGTAGAATGACAATCCCTCCAAGAGAATAACAACATAATAACAACAATCACATACATGAACCTCAACAGAGAATATGGATAAGAAAGTAGGATCAATTTAACAATGAGGAATGCACACTCGCTCTACAGGATAAACAAAAGAAACGTGGTTGGTATGTTGATAGCAGTTGTTCAAAACACATGATAGGTGATGTAGTATTCTAGATATAGAATAGTATGCAGAACATAAATATTTTAGCTAGAAATGGCAGAACAACAATGATATAACCATAAAAATACCAGAATAATACCAGAAAGAGCACCTTGATTAATGATAGAAATTTCCACTTTCCTCTTCGAGGGGGAAACCTCCAATAGAGCAGAGCTCTATTACAATAATGTCCAATACAAAACGTTTCATACCCTCTACTCTTATTTGTACTAAATCTATCTATCCAAAAGAACAATCTAGACGAAGATCCTTATACAAGAGAAAGCTTCTATTAGGTCTTCTTACAATTGACTTATTCCTCCTTATTTATAGACCTTATTAATATTGATCTTTATTACATGGAAATATATTATTCTACCCACTTGAAGGGGTTAGGTAGGTCAGGTCCCTAACATTCCCTCCCCCTTAAAATCAACCTTGTCCTCAAGGCTTCAGATGAGGAAATTGCTCCAGAATGTTAGTTGGCTCCCAAGTGGAATCTGTGGGTGTTGTATATTTCCACTGGACTAACACTTCCTTGATGGTGCATTGATGAATATGACACTCACGCTGGCTCAAAACTTCTTGTGGCTACAACCAGATTGATCCTTCTTCATCCAACTCGGGAAGGCTGGTTTGAGTTTGGCACTTAGTTGCAATCACCTTCTTTAAGCAAGAGACATGAAAAAGAGGATGGATCTTAGAAGAACTAGGCAAAGCTAACTGTTAGTCCACTTGTCCTATGCGCTTGAGAACTTTATAAGGAACATAAAATCTAGGCGCTAGTTTTTGACAATGTTTAGCCTTGAGTGAAGTTTTTTTATAAGGTTGCAGTCAAAGAAATACCTGGTCTCCTTCAAACAATTGACGTTCTGAGTGACCTTGATTAGATTGTTTCTTCATGCGATTCTGATCCATGACCAAATTCTCTTTGAGGGTACGAAGAATAGCTTCTTGAACTATAAGTGTTTGTTCAACCACGTGAACCTTCGAGACACTTGGCATGTAGGAGAGAACAAAAGGTGGCTTTTGTCCATATACTTCTTCAAAAGGAGTCATGCGAGTAGCTGTATGGTAAGAAGTGTTGTACTACCATTCATCTAATGGTAACCATTGATCCCATTGATTTTCCCTTTTAGAGGAAAAGCACCTCAAATAAGTCTCCAAAAAATTCTTGAAAACTTCAGTTTGACCATCAGTTTGGGGATGATAGGCGGTGCTTAGATGCAATTGGGTGCCCTATTGCATGAAAATTTCTTGCCAAAAATTGATGGTGAAAGTGGTGTCTTAATCAGAAACAATAGAATGAGGCATGCCATGAAGCTTGAATATATGATCCATGAAAATTTGAGCCACAATGGATACAATAAATGGATGTTGAAGAGCATAGAAATTAGCATACTTGGAAAGACAATCAACTACCACAATGATGACTGACTTATTTCTTGATTTAGGTAATCCCACAATGAAATCTATAGATATGTCCCTCCAAATAGTGGGTGGAATTAGAAGAATTTGTAGTGTGCCAAGGGATTTGATTGTTTCTCCCTTGTTACATTGACAAGCATCACATTTTTCCACAAAAGTGAGAACATACTTTTTCATACCATCCCTGGAAAAAGAACGTTTGACCCTGTCATAGGTTTTGGTAAACCCTGAGTGCCCGAATGTGGGAGTAGCATGAAGCTCAGAAAGCACCGTGGACTAAATTTGTGACTATTTACTTAAATACAAATGACCTTTGTAGAGAATCTCATCATTGTGCCAAGAGTACCTTGTGGAAACTGGAGAATTTTCTTACAATTTTTGGATTAAATGTGAAAGTTTTAGGATCTTGTAGCCATTCTTAGCAAACAACTTGGATCCAATTAGGAACAATGAAGGATAGGGAGAACAGGGACCCTTCATATTCATATTTTCGAGAAAGAGTGTCAACAACCACATTTTCTTTACATTTCCTGTAAATGATCTCATAATCATATCCAAAGAGGTTAGTTACCAATTTTTATTTCTTTGGAGAGGAAGTTCATTGCTCCAAAAAATAATTGTGGCTTTGATGATCTGTATTAATTTGGAAGTGTTTCCCCAAGAGATAAGGGCGCCAGAGATCCACTGCATGCAGAATAACCAACATTTCCTTTTCATATATTGATTGACCCAAATGGAATTCTAAAAATTGTTTGCTGGTAAAGGCCAAAGGTATGCCCTCTTACATAAGAACTGCTCCAATTCCTCTCCTAGAGGCATCACATTCCAAGAAAAAATTCTTTGTGAAATCAAGAAGGGCCAAGACTGAAGTAGTTCACATAGCCGACTTCAATTCTTGAAAGGCCAAATCAGCTGTGGGAGTCCAAGTGAAAGAATGCTTTTTAAGTAGAGCAGTGAGAGGTGTCACAATATTTCCATAATTCTAAACAAACTTGTGATAATAGCCTGTTAAATCCAGAAAACCACACAAGATTTTGATAGTCTTGGGGCAAGGCCAATCCTGCATTACTTCAATCTTATTAGCATCCACCCAGACACCAGCCTTGCTAACAATATGACCCAAGTACTCAACTTCCAAGGCGCCAAAGGCACACTTAGAGTGTTTGAGGAAAAAATGATGTTGAGAGAGTAGATGAAGAACTTTATCCACATGGGCAAGATGGGATTGCTAAGTTTTACTATATATGAGAATATCATCAAAGAAAACTAAGACAAAATGACAGAGAAAATGATGAAATACATGATTCATGAGGCTTTGGAAGGTGGAGGGGGAATTACATAGGCCGAAGGGAATGACAAAGAATTCATAGTGACCCTCATGAATTCGAAAGGAAGTCTTGGGCATGTCAGCATCTTGCATACGTATCTGGTGGTAGCTAGAACGCAAATCAAGTTTAGTGAAATATTGAGCACTCAACTCATCCAAGAGATCGTTAATGATAAGCATGGGAAACTTGTCCTTGATGGTGATTTTATTGAGGGCACAAAATTCAAGATACATGCACCAAGTACCTTCTTTATTAAGTACCATGACCACGGGAGAAGAATAAGGTATGGTACTTGTTATAGAAAGGTTTTCCTAACCCTATGAAATCTTGCACAGAAGGTATTTTTCCATTTCCCCATGCAAAATTATCATCCCTGTTTGTAAATCCCAGAGCTAAAAATACATATTTTTCCACATGTACGCACCTTGCCTACTATACATCATGTGTATATGTAGGCTGCACCAGTGCAACCCATGTACATCAGGATTTGTGCCCAAAAATGAAAATTAATGTTGGGTTTCCATGTCACGGTAGAAGATCTATGATTCTTGGCCTTCCATATACTAGAAATGTTCTGACTTGGCCCTTCAGTTCCATTTGAAGGATATAAATGGGCCAATTTTGAGCTATGGAAAAGAGGAGAAAGAAATCAAGTTTGAGAGCAAAGTTACTCTAGAGAAATTATTTATTTCATATTGGGTCTGCATCCCTTTTTCCTTTAAGTCTGAACATAGTGTTCAACCCCCAAGCTCTTCCCTTATTGATTGAGAACCTCAATGTTTATCTTTTATGATCTTGCCTTTGGTGGAGGATTGAAGTGGTGGAGGCCCAGTTGGAAGGAACTTAGTTTCTCGGTTCTGAACCATGTGGACACATAAGTCTGTAACGTTTTCACTTTTGTTGATCATATATTAATAGAAATACACTTTTCCCATCCAATTGATATGTTGAAAATATTTGAATTATTATTCCATGGGCATATTTGTCATGTTTATTAATGGATTATGCTATTGAATGTGCTAACATCATTTATTATCACCATATTATTGCTTTGCTTGGTTGTTGAGGGCTAGTTGTAGGTATATTTCTTTGGGTCAAGTACTCAATGGTGGAATTCATCGAATGTTTGGACGAGGTAGGCCTTTTATCCCGTCTTGATAGCATATTTGTTTACATAGCATACTTGAGAATAGAGTTGATTTCTACAGTCATTTCCATTTGTTGTGGTTTACCCTAGCCATAGAGAAATGTTCCTCATAACAGAATTGGAGACCATACTGAGGATTGAATCTTCTTTCTTAGGGTTTGGAGTACTTTTCTCCTTAGATTTCTCTCATTCCTATTGCGTTTATTTTCGTATCATTGCTTGACATCCTCTGTTCACTCTTGGTCTGAGTGTTTTCAGCGTTCTCCCTTGCCTGGCTTTGTTTTTGAAGCATATATGCATTTTTTGTCTTGACAATCGTGTATATATGCGAGATGTCCCTCTGTAAGCTGCATACTTATGCTCTGTTTCCTTGAACAATCACGTACATCAACATTATTTTCTTGTTTGTTGGGATTGGTGGTTGCTGGGTGGAATTTGATGTTTTTTGAGTCTTATTAGGTCTCTGTAGTGACTGTTAAGTTCCTGTGGGATGATAAGAAACCTATCTGGGGTTGAATTTTTGGGTGGAGTCTTTCTCATCACCTTTTCATTTTGATTGTCCTTGTAAATTGGGTTGGGTGTTTTTCTCCTTGGTATTCTGCTTGAGTTATCTCTTTCTATACACAGTAGAGTTTTATATATCAAGTTGTTGTTCAGTCCATGCATTTTCCTTTTTCTTATATTGAAAATACAAAAATATTAGGCATTTTTCATTGCTTGGAAAATTTGATATTTTGAGTCTTTTGTCATTAGCTTAGTGCATGTAAAGAAAGGTTACATTTTTACTTCAGAATTGCAGAGTTGAAATTGAAACTTGCATGTGTTCTTAGAGGCATATCATTCATTGAAAATTGAAGTTAGGACTTTGCATTATATTCATATTTACTTTCTTGTTGAGTCATACAATCATGAGTTTCACTACCATACCTTTTTGAGTAATCACGACCACTAAAATTAACGCTATAATTTAAAATTGATTAGTCACGATTTTATTTTCTAGGGTGCACAACCTAGCTTAGGATTTAGTGCCTTGGAAAACAATTTTGTGAGTAAACGTTTCCAAGGAAATTAAATCAACACGTGTTTGACAAAGGGAGTGGATAAATTTATTGTATAATTGGTAATATTAGGAGGCTCCACTCACACCAGAGTTAATCACAAGGTTGCGCAAGGTTGGTTGAAGGGATATCCCCTCGATACCTTCTTAGCGTCGGAGATATTTCTGGGGATCTATTCATATCTAGGGATCTTTCTAGTGCCTTTACCTCCATGAGAGGCAATACTTTCAAGGTTTCGGGCTTTGCTACCCTGCCCATATGGTGGACCTGACTTACGAATTATCGCCTATGCATCGGTTATACATTGGTTTCTTAGTTTTTTGAATTAGGTTCCACATAGGTTACTTGCAAGGGTTATTCTGCAGGTACCCTGGGTCAGATAAGGGTCGGACAACACACAACCTTTATGGAGGATTACCTCTCCAGGGGGATCTGAATGACTAGTTTTTAAGCGCACGAGGGCCCTTATAACTAATTTTGTTACCTCTGATATTTAAAGGGAGTCCCTGACCTTTATTGGGTGAGACATACCTTCTTTAGGGAGGGAGGCCACTTTTAGCCACTTTACCCCGTTTGTGTGCATATTGACTATTTGATTTTTGGTGTGCTCTTTGATTACTAGTTGGTCTTAGGATTTAATTTTTGTCTTTAGAGTCTTAAGTCATCATGGAGTCAAACCATCATCCCCGTCAGTCTTGTCGCTTGTTACAATTACCATTGAATTTTAAGCCTTTTCCTTATAAAAGGCGTAGAGTTATTAGACATGGTACACACACCTCCACTGTTCAGACTTGTGATTCTACAAGGATGAGTACTGAACCTAGTCTTCATAACACTGGGAGCCCTTTGACTCCCACACCTACTATAGTTAATGGCACCCCTTCGACTCCGACAACCACAATGGATGTAGTGCCGGAGGAACCTATCATTACTATGGATTTTCCTATAGTGAATGCTTAATCTCTTGCCTCGAACCATTTTAGGTCTATTGGTCACTCACTGAGATATAATGTTTAGTCATCCCTATGGCCTCTAGTCCTTTTTCCTATGGTATGTCAAACTTTACTTCCTAGTTTTCAAATTCCATCCCAGCTGTTGGCCCTAATGCCAGCATTGGGCTCGGGGGAACTACACCTCCTTATACTCCTTTTTTGTTTGGTGGTTCTCAAATCCCTCAAATGACTCCTAACATGGGAGGAATTCCTGCTTTTAACCCCAGGTATAATACTCTTGATTATGGGTGGAACAAACAACATGGCATAAAATATTCTTCTCAATTTCCCTCCTATACACCTACCTCCTCGATGTCGATTCCGAACAACACATTTGGCATGACGAATCACGCCTTGGGAAACCCCCAGCCAAGATCCAATCCAGTTGGGGGAAATTTTTATAACCCCCATCATAACATTCCTACAGGAATGATGCCCAACCAAACTTTTATGAATCATCCCAAAGGAGGGTCTTACGATCCCAGACACGGCCATGGTGCTTACCAGAACCCTAGATGGGATGCAGTTCCTCAAACACAATATTTCTAGGGAACTTGGGGCTAGATGCCACAACCTCATCTCCCTTTTCTAGCCACACTTAATCTTCTAGAATTGTCTAAGTTGATGAATGACCCTATGAGTCATGATCCTACATGGCTCCCCGTCCCCACCAAGCTTCC